>VZTT01043463.1:104652-153605 GCA_013400855.1 Buphagus erythrorhynchus | reverse complement strand
GTCGGTGCGGGTGCCACGCCCCGGTGCCGGCCCTGCGCGGGGGCTGCGCTCCCTGAGGGCTCCGGGCCCTGAGGGCTCCGCTGCTCGAGGCCGCTGCGCCCCGCCCCAGCCCGCCCTGCGCAGGGACACGCCCGCGGCCAGCGCTGAGTCCCGAGCCGGAGCCGCTGGCGCTGTCGCTGTCCCCGGTGCGCGCAGCACGTGGGGGCGGATCAGACGCTCTCCGGGAGGCGGCAGAGACATCGCGGTGCAGACAGGAACCTCCCGGGCCGGGAGCACAGCTACGGGCGGGGTTAACCGCGGGCCCTCCGTGTGCCCCTGGCAGGAGGCAGGGGCGGGTTCGGCCGTGCCGCTGCTGGAGGGCCGGGTCCTCCGGCACAGCCCCGGCCTTCCCCTGCCCTGAGCTCGGGCTGGTTCCGGGCGTGGCTCCCAGAGCCGCTCCGGGTGTCAGCCTTCGGTCTGGCTTCAATACCCGCTTCTGAAATACTTTTACTCCCAAGAAATTAAAGTAATGCTACTGAATATTTAATGTAATAAAAGCCAAATGTAGTTCCTCTTTAACCGACCTACTTTTGATTGTGCCTGTCATCTGAATGCTGTGCTATTCTATCCACTTAGCAACTTCCACTGTTCCACTTATTCTATCCACTGCTGTTTATAGATAGTGAGCTCTGCTTAAATTATGAATGAGAGAATGAACTCTGGGATAGAAGGGAGTTTCTCAACAGGATAGTTGAGGCTCTATTCGCACATTCAGCATTTCAAAAAAAAACATTTATCTTAGAGAAGATTTGGTTTTATTCATGTAGTATTCTAAACTAGTGCTTTAAATTTTAAAATATTTCTAAAGTTTTGCATTTTTAGAAGTGGACTTCCTACAAAGAAGCATCTTTTAAGGATACAGCATTTGATCATGTACCTCAGGAGGCTACAGTAATACTGGCACATAAATAAACACTTCCCTGGTTTCTTAGCATCTGTAGCATCCCCTTAATATATGTTTTTATGTAATTTAGTAACATGTGCAGTTCAACATTAGCTAAAGGCTGTTCCAGTTAATCCTATTCCCCATAGCTATCCAGAATCCAGACACAGTCAGTAAGAAGATCTTGTGCAGCCCCAAATCAGGGTGGAGTGCCCATTTCTAAGCTCTGAAGCACTGTGGGTCACTACCAAGGCTTTTGCTAGGAAGATGGGAAGGCAGAACAGGGGGTTTTATATGTGTGGGTATGTGCAAGATGGAAAGGACACAGACACCAGCAGTAGTTTTTTGGGAACTCCTGAGGAAACAATGAGATTCCATCTACTGTGGAATGAATGCTCACACTGTTAATTCCACCTTGTTCCTCAAAAGAAGAAGTACATTTCAAAGTCTCATTTAATTTTTAAACAATAAATAGCATTGAAAATATACTGTACTAAGCAATATGCTAAGATTTATGCCTTCCTCATTTTGCAGAAGAGCACACAGTAACCCCAAGCCATGCTCTGCTGATCCTCAAGGTGGCTATCTATACACAGCTGCTGCAGCCTCTGCTTGTGGAGCTGCCTTTTATGCTACTGCAAACTGCATTAACATGACTGCTATAAATCCTGTTATCCCAAATTTCATTATGTTTACATTTTGCCTATAAATAAATCACATGTGGAACATTGCTGTAAGAATTACCCGAAGTAAACTATAATTATATGTGAGAAGAAAAGGGGACAGACACATTATGAGCGTAAAATATCAAACTGCTTGATAGGAATGATTACATGTAGTGTTCCTAATAACTCACAACCAAATATTTTTAAATATTCTGTATTCCATATAATTATGCACTTAACCCTCTATGAATTCAGCAGGACAAATGACCAACATGGCCCATTCATAAAGCCTGTCATTCTGCAGACAGAGCAGTGCTGGTGACATCTAACCCAAGTTAATATCCTATTGACCCACTGGGCTTGCACACAGCTCCGTGTCACTGACAGACCACAGATGAAAGGCAGGCCAAGACTGCTGTTTACTCTAAAGCTCCTTCATACTCCTTTAGAAGCATAAAGGAGTTGTAAAGTGATAACAGGACTTTGGCAGTGTACAATGGGTCTGCTACGTCTCTTTTATGTTGACAACCCTGTCAGTAACACCAGCACGAGACATTTGCCATTAAACAGCGAATGATTTCTTTAAACCACACTCCTGTTAAGAGAGACATGTTTTGTAATAATGAAATATGGTAAACAGATTCCACTTCCAAATGACACAACACTGTGCAATTACATATTATAGCATAGCATGAAACAGAATTTTGTGCTGCGCCAGGATAGGAGTATGGTATTCATTTATCACAGAATTGCCCCAAAAGTGCAGAATATTCATCAAAACAGATGATTTTTTTTCTGCTAATTCAAACACAGAAATGGTTGGTATTTATCCAGCTGCATTAAAAAAACAGAGAGGAAAGATTCTTGTAGAAGTATCAAAGACAATATGACTGCATTTTCTAAATATTAGTTATGTGATAGAAAGGGACTTGGATAAATATGTCAGTTTTTTCTGCCTCCCCTTGTTTGTTTAGGACTTTTTTGTCATTATCTACTGTTCTAATTAATGATTTAGTAAAATAAATCATGTTTAGCTAAATAGTTTGGGGCTTGAGATAGAAAAGCAGCACAGACTATGAGGTTGCCTGAAGATGCCCTTCTTGGGGCAGAAGTTGAAGAGTATTTTGTAATAGGGATATTACAGCTACCTTCTTTACCAAGAATACGACCTTGCTCTGCCTGTGATAAAATGACAATAAAATCTGCCAGAAAACTGCAGTTCATATATGACACTGGTTTAGCTCCCAAGTTTTCCAGCTGATACCAGCTTTGTAGTTTATGGTTAAACATTGTATCTGTTAGGATTTCTGTAATCTGTCTGATTGGGAAGATTGGAACTGCCCAGATCAGGATATAAATCAAGGCACAATGTTTGACACTGGGGCAGGAGTCCCTTTTGGTTCTTTACCTATCAAAAGCACACAGCCTTCCAGTAGTAGCAGACATCCTTTACAAGGCATCACAATGCTGGCTCATCTCTCTGCTGGTCACCAAGTTTTGGCCATAAACTTTCCAGTTGTTCTTCTTAAAATTGGTCATTTCATCTTAAATGGGTATGGAGAACATAATTCATATGACAACCACCTTTTATGCACTGCACTGTTGCAGTTTTAACCTTGCCTCACTCCTGCATTATTGCAGAGCACACTTTTCCCATATGCCTTAGCAGGTGCTTTTTAACACCATGCTCTTTATGTCTGATAAAGTCAGTGCTTTCACAGAATACAAGCTCAGAGTCAGCCACTGCATCAGGATCCCTTCGCCATCCCTGACAACAAGAGAAAATGCTTTTCCATTAAAATTTACCAGTTTTATGAGTATTAAGGTAAATTGATAGTGTAAGTGCACTTACCTATCTCTCAGAATGCTTTGCTGCCATTGTGAAAATTTTCTTTTCTACTGCTTAATCTTTACATAATATTTGACTGTTTGAAGCATAGCTGAAAATATATTTAAAAATATATTAATTATGCATTCTGCTAGCAAACAACACTGTGTACTGCAATGTGTTTTGCATGTGCTAATCAAGTAGACACTTAGGAAAGTAAAATGCTGCCAGACCAACAGCACTGGGTCCCAGTGAAGGGTGAGATGCTGTTTGGACCAACCTGAGCTCCAGGGAGCAGGATGAGGAGTAGCAGCCTGCCAAACCTGCTGTGGATGTCACAGCTCCTGGGCATGAGGAACACCCACAGGAACCAGCTGTGGCCATAATAGCTGACTCTACTGAGGCAGGCAGAAGCCTTGTGGAACACCCTTGATTTGTAAATATAATAACACATTTCATTTCTTTCAATCATCTGGGTTAATTTTACTGGAACTTACTTATTCTGAAATAATTGAAAGAGAGGTCACACTTAATGTACTGAAAAATGTACTTTGCTCTTTTCGTTTTGCTTTACCAAGAGCAGGACAATAGCATTAAGCATCACAAAATAATACCCTGCTTTTTGGCAACACATAAATTAATGGATTCTGAATTCAAAGTTTAGATACATCTATAAACTGTCAGCATGAGTGAAATACACTGAAATCTCCCTTGGTTTTTGCTCACAATTGTAACCAAACCCGTAAATCTAGCTTTAGAGGAATGAGACTTAGTGCCAGAAACCCATGCCTTGTCTACACTTAAAAGAGTTGGCTGGTATAGCTACACCTTAGAGCTGAATTGGCAAGCACAGATTTCTTTTCGGGTGTAACTTAAATCACTTTTCTCATGGAATATGCTAAAGTGGCTGAAGGAATCTGCCAATATAACAGCACCTACTCCAGGGCTCTTGCCAGTGTGGCTGTAGCTGCATACAAGGGATTTTTCATCATTCTGACAGCTATTTTGGCAGAACTCCTACATTTAGACCAAGTCCAAGTTAAAGTTGGCATTGTTTTATGCTGCAAATAAAGCAGAAGAGAAGCATTACCAGTTTATGGCCCTGGTTTTACATTATTTTAAATTGTTTGTTCTAAAGGAATGTGTGGAGCAGAGTCCATGTGGTCCTTTGGATGCTTGCCTCCCACATTTGTGCTGCATTAAAATTGCATGGTTTTTCAGTGACTGAACTTTGGCAGAGGGGAAACTTACCTTACTAAAAAAAGATAGTGTCCATATTATTTACCCCAGAAATGGCTATCCTGATGATTTAAAGCAAATTTCCAAACTGAAGTGAGCTCCAAAAGGAAGCATCTGGGCCAAAGGACATGTGGATTAATGCATAATTCTTCTTCATTTTGTCCTCAGTTCAACAATGAATGTAAGCACATAAAGGATTAATTTTAGGCACACTCGTAAGCCCATCTCAAGTTTACTAATCACGTCAGATATGATAAATGCTCCTATTTGAATTTTAATTGAGCAGATATTTGAAATTAATCATGTGTTCTGCCCTATGCAGAATCAGGATTTCTGTCAGAACTGCAAGTTTACACAGAGCGAGGCTGTTTGTTGCGATGCCATCTGCATTTTCTTTCCTGAGCTGGACGTTGAGCCTGTATTTTAAAGACATCCCAAGGGGCATTATTTTTCCCCATAAGTGCATTTTACGTACTTAGCTCTTTCCCCGGTAATCTTTAGCTGAGAGCTGCTCTGTCCCGAAGCCGGTGCAGAGAGGCCGGCAGGCTGTGCGGGTGGCGCCGCTCGCCGCCGGGCCGTGCCGGGGATGCTGCGCTGGCCCCGGGGCGCGGGGCGCGCTCCGCGGGGTTCATGCGCAATCGGCCGAGGGGACGGGGAAGTGCGAGCTCACCGAGGCTCCTTCCTTCCTTTTTGTAAGAATGTGCCCGCTAGAAGAAGGCACGGACATCTTTTCCTGCCTTTTGGGCTGTGCCCGGCCTCGCTCGGAGCTCTCATGTGCCGCAGCTAAAAGAATTCCGCTGTTCCAGCTGGGCGCTCCGGGCTCTAGGGCTGCTTAAAACTCAGGGAAGGAGCCGGAGCAGCGCTTACCCCGAAACGGGACAGGGTGAGTTCTCAAGATAAAATCGTGTACTTTGTTACAGGGGGGTTGTGATGTTTTGGATTTTTTAATTTTTTTTTTTTTTTTTAAATACGAAAAAACAAGAAGTAAAAAGGTTAAAAGAGCTTGCGATGAATTTTGGCTGTGAAAAATGAAACTGTTTACATGAAGTGCAGTTGGTATTCAAGGTACATATATTCCGAGGCAGAAGACTTGTGTGTCATAACATCCACTTATGTTCTTCAGTTTACAAGTGTGTTATGTATACCAGTAAACCATGTTTTAAAATAGTATATATATGTATATATGTATATTATACACATATATACTCATGAATATAAAACTATGCACATACAAAGATTTTTTTTCAATGTAAACACTATTTTTCTTACAAAGTTATCCCAACTTATAACCAACAACTTATAACCAAGAAAAAAGTTGTCATTTAAATCTGTTTGGCCATTTTCAGATTCCTAGTTTAATCTACTATACATCCTCTTGGGATAATCTGTTGTGATTTTCAAAAGACTGAGCAGTTAAACAATAAGTAAGTGGCTATTCTTCATGTTCAAAAAGCAGATCATAAGGAGGACTGAAGAACAGTAAGAACTTTCACTCCAAGAATAAGGGCTTCCATGATGCTTTCATTAAGGAGGATGACAACATCTGTACACTTGCTTGTGCAAGCCAGCCAAAGGAAAGGTTTCTGTTAGAGGAAAGTGGTTTGCACTTCCATTATTTCCAGTGGGGAAAGTAATTTCTTTTCTTTTTATAGCCTTACAGTTTGCCAGAAATCTAAAAGTCTGCTGAAGGAGTTTCCTCACTCTGTATCCAGCATTGCATAACTGTGGTAAAGTGGAGGCAAAATTATATGTAGCAACAACCTTTCTAAACCCTCCCATTACCTAATAACCACTGCTTGGGCATTATTTTAGCAGGGTTTCTTGTAAAACTGTATTGTTCTGTTATTTTTTTTAATTTTGTTGGCTGGACTGTGAGCAGCACTTCACTCATGCTAAGGGAACACAGCACCTTGGCAAAGTTGTCAGGATGTTCTTAGAACTTTTTCAACTGCTCATATAACACAGCGATGTAACGGGTAGGTTTTGTTTGTTTGTTTAAAAAACCTCCAAGAAAACAAAAAACATCCTTAAATGTGGAGATATCTAAGCAGCAGAATGGCCAACATGGTCTGTGGAGTAGCAGTATACTGTATTAAGCATTTTGTCAGAGCATGGTAAAATAGTGGTCCTAGTAGAACAGATCTAATATAGCACAGTATATGGAGGGTAAAAGAATGAGTAAAAGGAGAATACTTTTGTATAATAATTAGAAAATTCAGATCTCCTTCCACCAAGCCATTGTCAAAGTCAGTTGTTTTGTTTTCACAGTACAGAGACAAGTCTCTGGAGGGAACCTAAAACTGTGACATATGATAAAAACTTTATACTATTTTAGATATTACCCTATTTTTCCCTACAGGTTGTGATTAAGAACAGACAATAAGTTTTTGAGTCTTGAGAACAGTAAATTTTAGCAGTGTTTAAGAGAACCAGGCTGCTGGTTATACTAATTATCTCAAAGATTCTTAGTTCATCTGAGCTCATACTTGCAAGCTTGAGGGCAAAATATAAGAAGGAAGAAATCTGCCCACACAGAAGTTCTTGACAAAATTCTCATAGTAAGAACAGAGTTCCCCATCTACTCTTAGTTAACGTAATGTATGGTTTTCTCATTTGATTTTAAGCTGCCAGAAAAAATCCAAACACTTTCACTGGTAACAGTAATGGGGATGGCTCTTCACTGTGTAGATGTTGCTATTTATTACTTTAGTTTTTATGAAGTTGCATTGATACAAGTTCACAGAGAACAATGAATAATAAAAGATATTACTAAACTGGATCCCCTAAAGGTGTGGTACTAAGTCATGGGGTTTGTAATCTTTCAGTGATAGCAAGCAATGGACCAAGATTCACACTGCACAGCAGAAAGGGAACTGTTGGAAGCTGTAAGCAGAATTACTACTTCTTCTACCACAAGTCCATCTGATGAAGAAGAAAATCAACCCAAAGCTGAAATTTCATGTCAAATGCGAAAAGAAAACCCAGAAAAAGATGACACTCAAGGTTGGTGCTATCCTTTAATTTTGTTTTTCATCTAGCTGTTTATGCTGTTAATCTTTGTATTAAAAACTTTGCTTATTTATTGCAGCAGTGGTTCAAAGCTGTACTGCCATACTCCACTGAAAATAAGCCTTGATTACAGTTGTAGTAGTAATGTAGCAATAATGAAACCAGTGCTCATCCTGGTGTGTATACACACACACAGAGGTTTCCTTTCAAATGCCTGCTGCCTAAAATGTATCACAGATTTAATTTACACACCAGCAATGAAAGTGGTGATCCAATGGCTGGTCTTGGGAGTGCACTTTCTGTGCATCACCAAACCTGAACTTCTTGACAATATCAGCAAGGACACCAAACTGAAGCTAATCTCAAGCAGGCAGCTCTCATGCCTTTAAAGAAGCAGCACTGAACATTTACCATGCCTAAAATTGCTCTCATCTGTTATTGAATAAAAGGTTATGTATAACCCAAAATACATATAATCTCATCAAGATTTTAAGTCTGGAAGGATGTCATAAAAACCACCTCTCCTAGGAAATAGATGCTTTGTAGGGATTGAGCCAACACCCAAGGTCTTGATAATTGAAACTATATGATCAAATGATTAAGAACATGTAAAAGTAGGGCCACTGAAAGGGTCTGTGGTGCCTTTACAAGTCTATTTCTGCATCAAGCTGTTCTCTTACCCTTCAATTGTGCTCCTCCACCCCCACTGGCAGAATGTTAGGTACATCCTTGATTAGAAACTGGGACCAGTGTGCCCACTGAGATACAAATATTCCATTTACTTTATCCACTTTGCTAGCCTATGTGCCACCTGATGAAATCTATTGTCAGTAGATTTCAAAGACAGAGAAATCACCTTTTTGAAATGCTACATCAAATTCTCCTTTAAGCAAACTCTCCAACCAGCTGTCCCATATTTTTTATATATGNGTAGTTCTGAAATGACCAAATCTAGAAAGAAGAAAAAAAAAAAAAAAAAAAAAAGGAAAGAGAGAATGTGAGAATTCCTCCTTCAGCTCAGCTGGTTATCCAACTTTGAGGTTAGGATATTAATATTTTCTCAGCTTTCTCCTATTACCACACAAACCCCATATTTCAGTAGGGTCAGTTCTTGAATATATGTCTGAATTTGCAGCTGCATTGTATTATCTCATCCATTTAGCAACAAAGAAGCCTGAAGAAACATCTGACTCAAAAGACTCAGTCAATGTTTCTTAGGGCCACTTCTGGGGTGATGAGGCAAATCTCCTGCTCAGATTGTGCCCTAGGTTACAACCCTGACATACAATATTTCGTGACAGTATGTTCTCTACAATTTAGTATTCTGCAGGTGATATGTTTTTTTCAAAATTTCAGACCCTAATAGCTTTCCTCAAAGCATCTGCTCCTGTCTATTAGCAGTGAAATCACTTATTTTATCAATCTTTAGGTCTTGCTGTTACAGCAACAGAAAATCTAGGCTGTCCTTTCGCAACAAATACGTAAGAATTTTCTTTCCAAATGCAAAGAATATAATCTGAAACACTAAATATATTGGTTTTAGATTCCAGTGCAACTGTAAGTCCCAATTCTTCGATGACCACTAAGGAGCTTCAGGAATATTGGAGGAATGAAAAACGCCAGTGCAAACAAATCAAACTCGTTTTTGAAATCCCATCAACCAGAATTGTAGAGCACCACTTATCGAAATATGTGGTAAGCTAAGAAATGAATATGTAAGAAGATCATTATTTTTATTCACTCTGCAAGGGTCTGCACAGCACACAGCAGGCCTCACCAAGGGCCAAGTTTTGCAAGCCATGATCACACTGAGTAGAACCTGTTCTCACTGATTGTATGGGCCTGGCTGGTGGAATCTGCATCTGAAAAAACCCTCTGACAGTTCACAAAATACACTGCAGTGGAAAAGTGTTATCAAACAAATTAGTATCTTGAGTATCCTTGAAACACAGAGTTTTGTCAACATTAAGGAGATTCACACAAATGTAAAAATATCTGTATATTTACAGTTCTACTGAGATAGCCAACTGTGGCAGCTGCAGTGCATTTTTAGAACTTCCACATCAGAGGTTTCTCTTAGCACAAGTGCAGAATCCTTTGATGTTGACAAAGTCTAAGACATCCTCCAGCTAGATCACTTGGGATTGTTCCCCTTCCCTACTTGGAGCTCCCTTAGGTGGCTCCTAAGAAAAAATATTTCTGTCATATTTTTAAGACGAAACATGAATATGAGGAGTGGGAACAACCAAGAAGGTTGGATTTTTCTATCTTTTTTCACTGTACTGACACTTAGTTTTTATTTCTGATTCTGCTTCTGGCCTTCAGAAGGACTGATCTAGAGTAAATACCTTTTAGTACTCTTGTGAAATTCAGATAGAGATGATTTCCTTGTGTGCTACAGTCTGTGAGATCTGTAGATGAAAAATGCCAAGAATCAGCATTGCTGATACTGGGTGATCCAGTTTGGTAGAATTTGAAGCAGGTAAATATTTTGGAGACTATCCTAAGGTCTTGTTGCATGCTGGACACACCTACTTAGTTGCTGCTTTTCTTGCATACACTCCTGAGCATTCAGCTTCTGAATAGCTAAAAATTGGTTTTGTGTAACTGCATGAGAGCAAGAGTATCATTCAGCATATGTGCAATTAAACTTAGTCATAAGTCACAAGCCTAGGCAAAAAGATTTACATTACAACAAAATTGAGCCAATCTGAATGACAGTCTAATTAAGTGCTACTTCTTACCTTTTTCATTCACACTCCACAAATAAAAAAGCAAGTACTTGTAAATTACTCACTTAGCTGCCCTTGATAAAATGATAGCTTAAGAAAATTGCTCTTATGATAGTTTTAGAATGCATAAGGCATATATACACTTTTCAGCAGGGGGCAGGGCAAAGTATAGGAAAATGTCACAGTGCTTACAAATGAAAAGAGATCAGAGAAGTCAGCTCAAATTTAGAAACCTTTCAAGAAGTGCCTGTAAAGATCATTTATGAAGATTAAAAGAGACAATTTCTCTTTAAGGAAAAACAAGGAAGAAAATCAGACAGGCATAGTGTGAGTACTGGTTTGCACCCTTCAACTGCAGCAAACAAAATAACTGGCATGAGCAAAACCCCTCCAGGTCCTGTGTAAATCAGTGGGACCAGGGTGAATTTAAATGTGAACAGGGTCATCATCCAAGAGGTCAACAGTCTGTGTCCTCAGCTGGGGTCTGATGACACACTCAAACTGGCCCCCATGGAGCTACCATGGTTTACACATGTCAGGGATTGACCCTTCTTCAACACCACTGTGCTTGGATCAAAACCAGAAGAGATTATTTGGACAACACAGCACAGAATTTTGGTTTGCAGCTATTTGCCTAATGCCACATTTATTATGGTCTTTTTGGGGCTAGTGAAGAGCTGAGGAAGATGTGCTCTTGAGTACTGTTAATGTAGGGCAGCACAGCTGTTATCTGCTAGTGAAGGGCTTTGGATAGCAGATTGTTGTAGGAATGTCACTTTTTTGGTTATTTTTTAAATGTGAAGTAAGTTTGAATACAGGAATATGAATTAGAGGAGAGAAAAGGATTTGGAGTTGCTCCATCTTATTTTTGCACACACGAGATACATTGCCAAATAGTCCCTCTTCTTTCACAGCACTACTAACAACCCAAATCCCTAGGAATGTCTTATACAAAGAGATTTCTGAATATTATGATGGACATAAAATAGATTGCATTCAATATTAACTCTGTGAAATCCATTCAGTTCACTGAAGATGATTGATTGCAGCAGCCATGGCTGTTATAAACAAAGTACAGCTACAGAAATGCTTTGAAAGTGTTTTTATGTGCTTCAGTCTGCTGCTAGTTTGCTTTCCCAGCACCTTGCAGGATGGGATCTGTTATTGTCCTGTTTATGTACAACTTATTTACATACTAAACCTAAGTCTGGTGGCAGAAGTACAGAACAGCAGGAGGTGGGAATTTTTAGTCTGGTGGCTGCAGATCTTGCAGGTCTACACTGAGAATGCACCATAATCCCA
Organism: Buphagus erythrorhynchus; assembly: GCA_013400855.1. Lineage (NCBI taxonomy): Eukaryota > Metazoa > Chordata > Aves > Passeriformes > Sturnidae > Buphagus > Buphagus erythrorhynchus. Next base: position 141,908 of record VZTT01043463.1, on the reverse strand, counting down.
GACTGTAACTGATTTAGCAGCACTGCCATAGGAGTACATGAGATTACACACAGAAAATTGGTGCAGGAGTGTTTCAGCTGGAGGACTGATCCAGCACAGTCTTTTCATAGCAGTACCAGACAAAATCTGACTGTGCTGGGGCTATAATGGTCCCTTCTCATGCTTATTTTTTCTCTTTGATTGTGTTTAGATGTATAAAATCATCATTTTGCAAACAGGGAGTTTTGACAGCAACAAGTCTGTAATTGAACGGCGTTATTCAGATTTTGAGAAACTGCACAGAAATCTGCTGGAGGAATTTAGCGAAGAAATGGAAGATGTAACCTTTCCCAAAAAAACTCTAACAGGGAACTTCACAGAAGAAATAATCAATGAAAGAAAATTAGCTTTCAAGGACTACCTGAGACTCCTATATTCTATGAAATACATCAGAAGATCAAAAAAATTTATTGACTTTTTAACAAGGCCAGAGCTTCAGGAAGCATACGGTTGCCTGCGGGGTGGCCAGTACACCAAAGCTTTGGAAATCCTTTTAGAAGTCATTGGGCTGCAGGAAAAGCTGACTAGAGGGAACCCTGTTGCAATTGTCCCTACTCTCTGTGCCATCGTGGTGTGCCACAAGGACCTGGAAAACCCAGCAAGTGCCTTTGAATATGGAGAAAAAGCTCTGTCACGCCTCTGTGTGCATAGCAGCCACAGGTATTATATCCCACTGCTAGAAACAATGATCACTCTGGCCTATGAACTTGGCAAGGATTTCCTGTCTTTGCAAGAAAAGCTGGAAGAATGGAAGACAAAGAAAGATCCTATACGGATTTTTACCCTGAAAGAGCTTGCAGTTCGGGAGTACGTGCGGTGAGCACAAGAAACATTTAATGAAAAATTTCAACAGCAAACTCTTGAGTGAGAACTGGAAATTACCTGTTTGGCTTGCATAACGCTGTATTAATAGGGGAAAAAAAAATCTTCTATGTTCAAAGGGACTTTAATATCTATGTTGGAATATTTTACGTCTACTGTACAGATATGAGAAGTACCTGAGGAGCACCTTAAGTTTTTTTGAAGGAAATTTGCAAGAAAATAATCATTTACGATTGGTTATTTAAACATGGCTTATTTTGTGTGAAAAGTCAGAGTATGAAAATACAATTAATAAAGCACTTGAAAATCTACAGAATCAGAGGCATTACTTGTTCATGTGGAAACTACTTCCGTTCAAGAAGAAAAATATCTTCTCAGCAGATGCACTCTAAAGGGTGCATCTTCAGACCCTGAATGGAGTTTTTTACTCCTCCAGCTGGGGCCCAGTCAAATGGCACTTTGCTATTTCTGAGAATGATGGGGTTGGTCCTGTTCCCACTGAATTTAGCTGTGGGCAGGAGGAGGAGAAAGGTTTAAAATCAACTTTGCTGGAAGCAAAAAATACAAGTAATGATCATTCCATCCCAGATGAGGAAATACACTTCATTTCCCTTTTGTAACTAACACAGTTTTATGACTTTTTGCATTGAAGACACACTCTTGTTTGCTTGCCTGCCTCTGCAATTTCCCTCAACTGTAAGGTCTCTCCCATACACATATTAACCATCTGGTAAATTCTCATAAATATTGTAATTAGCATGTCATTATCTAGCATGGGTCATTATTCTCTGCTGAACATAGTCCACTGAGTACTTTCAGCCCTGTACTCCCATTACAGATACTACCTGCACCACAATGACATTGTCTATAAATTAAGAATAACTGTATTAATTTATCTCCCTGAGACGTGAAAGATTCAGCTAATTGGAAATGCACTGAAGCTGAAAAACTTTGTTGTGTATTGTTACAAGAAGAATGACCTGGAAAAAATACAGAATAATAGGACTGTCTAGGGTGGAAAGTTAATATTTTAAGTAGCTATTAACAGCTAGGCATTAAACACAAAATACGTGGATTATTTGTTATTTGACAATTATTATTTTTTCTAGTTATACTAGAAATAATAGAATTAAGGTAATTAATTAAGAGACTTAAGGGCTAATCTTCCACAACATAGTATATTGCAGGACAGTTAAAACGGATCAAAGGTAACACCTTCTTAGAGGCTGTGTGAATCAGTAACAAAGCAGTGAAGAAAAAAACATGTCTGAGGTCTGCATCACACTCAGCAAATTCAAATTCAGGGAGAAAGGAAGCATGGCCTTCACACTGCTCTAACCCCACAACAGATTGTGATGAAAAAACAGAAGAACAGGAAAAAAATATTCCTTCCCTTTTGCCCCCTCCCATCCTTGTATGAAGCATCCCAGGCACAGTTCTCTTGGATTCTCCTCAGTTTCTATGGGATGATCCATGACCCACCTGCACCCACAGACCCTCACCTTGCAGCTGACCACAAGATTAGAGGGTCTATAAGTACCTGATGTCAGCAAGGACAATTACCAGGAAAGCAGCACATCTGTAAGATGTAAGATTTATTAATCTCCCCAGAGGCTACATTGAAAATCCTCGTAAAGAAAAAGCTGGGATAGTTATGGCAACAAATGGGGATCCACAGAGCCTGGAATTCACCTGGAGCTCTGCCACAGACTTGGTCTGTACTTACCACAAGTGACTTAATCTCTGTGCCCCTATTTCCTCACACAGTACTTCCCCATAAAGTTTCCTCATTCAGGTTTTCAGTGTTCATAGAACAGGACAGCTGTGAAACTTGACCAAATAAGTCCAGCATTTAACTTGGAAATGTGCATTAGGATAGAAGCAACTTTGATTTATACAAGCATATTCCAATTCTCAAGGATATCTTGAGGCAGATGAAAATTTAAGAGGTACTGAATTGCCAAACCTGTGTGCTTATTGTGGATTGCAGTTTCTGTACCAGTGCAGTCTTATTTTAGAATCAGATGTTATTTCCTTATGAACTAGAGAAGTTAGAAAATTATCTCTGTATTACATTGCACTGTAGTGAGACCAAGCTGGGCTGATCAGCCCCGCAGACAATCAGCCAATTCTGACTTCTTAGCTATAAAATCTCAGAGAGTGCTTGTACCTGCCAAAAGAATTCTGTTTCCTTTTACACACATTTCAAGAGTCAACTTCCACATATTCTTTTTTAGCTGATTTTTACAGCAAAGTGAATTACATGTTTTTACATGTAACAGAAGTTACATGTTATTAAACTAAAAGGTAATGGCACTCCTGCTCCCATACTGTCTTCCACTGCTAAGGACAGCCTGCAAGGACCAGGTTCCCTCTGCCTTTACATGGCTTTATCTTCCACAGTCAGAAATGTTTAGGCAGGTAGGACAGATTTCCTGCAGACAGTCAGACAAGATTAGCATCTTCCCCTTTACCTTTGCAGCAATAGAGCAGTGCTGCTGTATTGTCCTGGCTTCCCATAAGATGTATAATAATGGAATGGGTGCTCTACAGCAGCCACCTCATCTTAGTTTTCCTCTGAATAATGTTTTGAGAAGGGCTCAAAAGAGAAATTGCTACCATTTTCATGCACAACTACCTGTCTTGCTTACCTGTTGCCCTCCCTTCACTCCTGTTGAGAAGCCACTGGAGAAACATTGGCTGAAATGCTTGTGCAGTCCCTGAGGGGCTCATGTGCTGTCCCCAGAGCACACATCTCACCCCTCCAGCTGCCAGGCCAGCACAAGGAACAGGATTGCATCAGTGAGACTATCTGGGGAGAAGAAAACTTTGTCACTACCACACGTGCAAGAGCATAACATAAATTAGCTAAGGAGGTGGTTCCTGCTTCCTGACAGCCATTTTACTTCCACTCTTCACTGCTATACAATATTTGAGTGATAAAAGCATGTTTTATAAACAAATCCATTTCATCCTTTTCCTGTCTCCCCAAACAATGTGTCCTTTTTACAAAATATTTCTTCTGTTTAATGAAATATTAACATTTCAAGCATTTGCTGGCATGTGTCCTGTGTGCATCATTAACCTTCATCATCCATTCTCTGTACCTGGGAAGGGGCTGGAGTTGGTCTCCAGCTGAAGGTCGTGAGACCCAAGCTCTGCTCTTGGCAGTGTCACAAGCCCACTGAGTGACTTTGATCAACTCATCAAATCTCAGATTTCTGTTGAGTACCAATATTGCTTTGTCCTCTTCTGCAAAGCTATATTTTACTTATATTTTAGCAGTACATTCCAAAGTATAATTTTCCCCACTTTACAGCTGGGGGAATTGTGGTACAAGTAAGAGAAGTGATTTTTCCCAAAGTCTAAAACAGCAGTCTGCAGACCACACTGACTGCCTGAAGAAATACTGAAGCACAACTGGCACCTCAGCTTTGCAAAAAGAGATGTGTCACAGTTGTGTGCTCTTAAGTACATCCTGCATGAACAGCCACAGCACAGCTTCACTTGTGCCTGGTGTCATACACCTGAGAAAACTGCCTGAGATGTCAGTGCAAGAGAAAACACTTCTGACTAATTAATATATTTGAAGAACTAATAAGCGGTTGAATAGCACAAATATTTTAACCACTACTTTACAAAAATAAAAAAGCAAAAGTCTTGCCTAAGAGATTTTTAGAGTATATAAAAAACCTACAGACTCCAGTTTCATTTTCCACAAGAAGGAATAGAAAAAATATTTTCAAATGCATTTTTTCCAGTTTTAAGTATTTCTTAGAACTTTGGAATTTCTTTCCAGTACTCTTGTAGTCTAAACAAGAAGAATCACACAACCACTACAGGGAACTGTATACATCAGCAATCTGTTATTATCCACTTTTCTCAACAACAGCACACAGTACATCAGAGCTTTGCAGTATGGTCTTACTTTTCCAATTGCTATTGACATCTCTGAAGTATACCCACAAGAGATAACAATCCAAGTATAAATTCACATTTAACTTTTCCCCAGGAGATAAGGTTAAAAAAAAAGAACGTTGTCCAACCAACATCTGCCTAGTATGTCTAACAGGCTGCATACGAGTGAGAAGAAAATTTGAATAAAATCTGGGCAGATCATCTCCAAGAGTCCATGGAGAGTTGCATTACAATCTATTGAGCTTTGCCCCATTTCCATATCAATTATTATATCATTTGGGGCATTAAGTAGATAATACTGTTTACATAACTTTCTAAAATAACTAAAGAAGCCCATGAGGATGCCTAGTTACTTATGAAACATATGCAGACAAGATGCTCTCTGTGCAATGCAGCATCTTGTTTACAGGGAATCCTGTGATCTTTATCACATACTTGTTATTAACTCCTGTTATCTGCTGCATCACTGGAGGATAATATTTGCTTTCCTGAATCTTAATAAGGCTAAATACATTTATTAAATTCAACAGATTTGTACAATCAGCATGGGAGTCGAGTTCAGGACACAAGATGAAATCTAGGTTTTGTGGCTGAGACAGCAGCTGAGCAAATCAAATCAAGAATGTTTATTTTTTTATTAGATCAAAGGCAGGAGCAAGATGTGTTGAAAAACTAAACTCAGTTGTAATGCTGTAAAATACTGAATGTCAATTCCCATCTGGATGAGGTGAGAACCCCAAAGAACCAACCTATTTACATTAAGATCACATTACAACATATGTTCATCACACTTTGTGAATAGGTATTCTCTATAGATACACAAGACACAAATTTTCATGTCAGACCAGTAAGAGCTGAGAGTAGCTACACTGAAGTAAATTAAGTTATAACGTAGTTGAGAGCAGAATAAGTTCTACTGTCTGGATAAACATGTGCACAATCTCTCTGGAGATGTGTGGTGGATGTGTGGATGGACAGATGGTTGATGAGGGGAAAGAGCAAGCAAATTTGAATGTTTTGATGCTTAGTAAAGGTTTGCCAAGTGTTTAAGAAATTTGGATCAAAGTTACTTTTACAAGCACCACATGGTTTTGTATACCTATATATAGAGAGAGAGAGAGTGTGTTAGCTTTAAACATACAACCTTCTTTTATTAGAAATAGGAAGACATATGTAAGTCTGTGATTATTCAGAAAAATGCTGCAGAGAAATACACTGGATGAACTTCCATATGCTAATCTCTCTAAATTAGTGTAATTTAAATATTTTTCATTCCAGACAGTGCAAGACTCTGTGATAACCGATAGGAAATACTTTAAAAATGCGGGATTTAGATCCCACTATTTTTCCTGGGTGGCAGTGACTCCCAAGGCTCTGCCTGCCCTGGCACAGGCTGCAGTGCCACTAGATGGAGCCGCAGCATTTTCAGGAGCCCAGGACCCTGCGAGCTCAAGGGAATGGAACAGAGAACTTTTTTTAATGACTTGAAATTTATTAAAAAAAAAAAATCTACTCTAAAGTCTAACATTTAAATTTTAATATGATTAAACTAAATATATATCTCTCAGCTCCATTGTGGGTTCAGACTGTAGTGCCTTGCTTTCCAGCTGTCCTTCAGGACAATTTATCACAGCCCTTTATCAGGCAGCTCGAGGAGCTGGCTGGAAAGCTGAAAGAGAAAATGTTCTTGCAGGCTTTTAGACCTGGTGAGTTCAAAGCCAGAATCACTGCAGCGTCTCAGTTCCTACAGTACCTTTTCCTTCTGATCAAAAGGAACCAAGTAAAACTCACAACTCTTAAAAGAACTATCAAATAATGGGGGGAGGGAAGTAAAAATAAATGGGCCCATAATGCCTTCTGAATAGTGCTGGGGAAAGTTCAATGACTACATTTTAAAAAGCTGCACTCCCAAGTATGAAAACGAGATCTGATCCTGTTTTGAGTCCAACCACTATAAAATACATCTGATAATTTATGTACAGGCATAAATATACTGCAAACAGTATCCATGTTTTGATTTTGAGCATTGTCCTCTGGTTGATAACACAGAAAGGGAAGAAGTGATAATTAAACCTGGACTACCATTCCCAGTCATCTCCTTTATCTGTGCTTTAAGCACCAAAACATAGAAATGTTTTAGGAAGCAGTCCCTGAGAAACACAGCAGATCCAGCATAGGCCTGCAGTTCCTTGAGTTGTGCTAATGATTTTTATCAAGTTGCTGGGATGGTTGCATTTGGAGACTGGCATCTTCCCCCACTGACTGCCAGCTGCAGACCACAGCCTGAAAGCAGCCTCCCCCTGCATCAAGATATTTTTTTTCCAAAAAGTTTCTGCAGAATCTGCTAGCTTTTAGAAGCAGCATGAGGGAACTGGGCAGTCCAGAGGCAGTAAAAAGCAGGAAGACTTTGCCAAAGTCTTTGAAAGAACAGTCTCAGGAGGTAAAACCTTTGAAGGGGTGTCTGCCTCCTTCCTATTCAGTTTCTTCTGGAAATCATGGAAGGATAAGGAAAAAAAGGAAAAAAAAAATACTGTGCTTTTATAGTGCTTCATATGTTCAGAATATTTTATAAATACTGGGTGAGATTAATCCAGGGTTTAAATCTGCATAAACCTTGGCAGAGGGCTCTGGTGCCCGTGAGATTATAAAGTCTGCCATGAAACTAAATTGTGATGGATAAAAAAGGAGACTCAAAAAGGTGCAGCCAGGAAAAAAAAGTTTGTAATTCATGAAACAAGAAGACAGAGAAAAAATCTAGGAAAAGAAAGAAATGCTTGGTCTGTTGTATAAGGGTATAAGTTTTCATTTCATCTCCTTTGGAGAACAAAGGGTCATGCAGATCTCTATGGTAAAAACAGTACACCAGAGAGACTGACAGGGAAAACTGGTTTTGGTTTATGCATTTTTCTTAAGAAGATAGCAGTGAGGATACTTGGTTATAAGTAAACATAAACAATATTTTAAATGATATAGTCTTCACAAGCAGCAGGAAGTCCAACTAACTTATTCCTTGATTATTATGCTCCATGTTCTTCTGACTGGTCCATGTAGCAACTGTAAGAGGCTTGATTTGTACTGCATCAGAATGTATTTTACACATACTTAGATTTGAAACGTATTTAAAATTATGATTTGTCCTACTGTGCAGTAACTTAATGATAACTGACCTAATTTGCCATATAAATATTCTGTATAGGAAAGAAATTCATTTTCCTTTTGGAAGGCAGAACACTCTGAAACAACCTTGTTTGCTGCTGCCACCCCAAGCCCCTTCAAAACCTAAGGGAAGAGGCAGAGCATGAAGGCAGAAGGATATTCTTTACCTCATCTCAGCATGCTTTCCCTATGGGCCACTGGTGCCCACAATAGAGAGGATGAAGGAGCAGTAAACACGGCAAAAGCATCCAGTGGAAAGTTGAGACAAAGCACAATTACACAGCTAACCACTGTCAGAGGAAGCATGTGGTAGAGCTGGGCAGATTATGTGTCACTCCAGAGGTTCAGTCATTCCCCTGGATGTATTTATAGCTGCTATTTTGCATCTGTTTCACAACATCACTCTGTGGCTCCAGAGACCCCTCTGCTCTCTCCTCCCATCCCATCCTCTCTGCCTCAGACACTGCAATTATATTTGGAGCAAAATATATTTGCTAGCTATGGAAAGTCTAGAACACTGACCTTCTCTCCCCTCACCATTGCCTCATTTAATAATTGATTCACTACAGCATAAAGACAGGGCTGGCTGCAGCAGGACAAGCTCCAGAAATGCCCTTAACTTCCCAGCTGACCTGTGCTGTTGGTCTGTCCTCAGGCCCAGATGGGATTTATTCTCTGAACATTATAGTCTGAATGCATTCCCCCTCCACAATTTTTCTTCTTGTTCTGGCAAACTTCTTAATTTCACATCAGCACACACAGCCTTAGACACCTAAAAAGCTCAGCCTCTGAGCTTTTTTTCAGACATACATGCTCCCTGCCCATCCTGCAGTACAGCTCAGCTCCACCCTGTAGTAAATGCTCAGCTGCAGTCTGGGCCACCAAGTGTTAGAAAGCACATCTCTGCAGAAAATGCAACTTGCTTAATCTATTAGCTATGCTTACAAGAGCTTATATCACCTTGTACAGATGCATTTAAAAATCTGACTTTCCTCTACATAGTTTTTCATTCTTCTTTGTAACAAATGCCAGACTTCATATATTGTCTTTCCTAACAGTGCAGCTTTAAAATGTCTCTTCCTTTTCTTCACTGCCACTTAAGGCTTTCCTGCTTGTTGAAGATGACCCTGAAGCATCTGCACTGATCACACAGTTGCCATGATTTGAGGTTGCCACTGATACCCTTTGTCTCACTGCTCAGAAAGCAGCAGGGACAAGCCATGGAGGTGGAATTCCACCAGTCTGACCTTCAGGACAGGCAGAGTTGTTACCAAACATGCAGGACCACTATTAGTAAGAGCAGTGAGCTACCTACCTTTGGTTCCCTTTGTGTTAATCTAGACCACCAGCACCTATTTCAGGCACCATTTCTCTTGTATTTTGGTATATCTTCACAACCTACAGTTCTCTTCCATGAAGACACAATAGTGACGATCAAATTACTGCCTTAAAGAGACATTCTACTTATTGAGAAGAAAAGGATCAAAGGAATTCTTGCAACAATAAAAAAGGTCATATGCTAGTCTGATTTTCATTAAGATCTCCAGGTCTAGGGAAAAAAAAGTAACTCTTATCCTCCTTCCTCAGCATGTCACCCTGTCCCTCCTGACGGCTTCTGGCAACAATCTTCTTTTTTCAGTCCTGAGAAACCGATTGAAGTTTCCTTTATCTCCAAGCCCCTTGCTCTGCAAAAACATTTGTATCATTTTGGACCCATGAGTCATGTCCCTCAAAGCTATTTGTTTATTTCTCCCACTCTCTTCCTTATGGATGACTGAGTATCACAAAGAATTGTGTGGCTTCCCCATTCCTTATCAGAAGCAGTAATGTTAGAGCAATGCGTACACAAAGGGAGATCTGATAACCCACCCATGTATTGCTTCACCTGCCACCTCCAGGTCATTCACAGCATTCATGCAATTCATTCTGGCCAGCACAGCCAGTGCAGTGCATCACTCTGCTTGGAGAATCACACCCCAAACTTGCTAGAAAGCAGCACCTTGAGTTACCTCATCCTCTTACTCTGGCATAAGAGAAAATTTGCCCCTCTGCCTGTTTTAATTTTAACTGACTGCATGAGCTTCTACATTCTCTTTACCAGTTGGTGGGGTTTTTTCAGTTGTTGTTTGGTTTTTGGTTTGTTGTTTTTTTTTTTAAACAAATCTTTTTTGAATTTGTATGTTGTTCAGAGCTAATTTTAGCTTGATCAGAAAGTGCTCTGGGATGCTTGCACAAAAGGTGCTATAGTATTACATTACATCCAAATAAAAATCACCATAGTTAAAAATTAGCTATGGTAGTGAAAAATGCTGCAGGGACAAGGCTGGCACAGAGTTCATGCTGAAAAAAATGCCTAAATAGTTGTGTTCTCTGTATTTTCACAGGTTGCAAAATGGACTTGCAAGGGCAATTTGAATCTGATGCTTTGAGATATGAGCTGATCACCACATAGAAATTGAGAAGGGATTTTTAATCAGTGGAAAACTGAGTGCAGCCATATAGAAAAACACCAGTGGATCTGGAGTACATAATGCTCATTAGCTGTGGGTAGGACAGTAGATTCATTTGTCTTTGTCCATGCCCTGTTGATAATGATGCAAGGCACAAGACAAGGACATCATGAGAGTTGAATCAATACTCAGAACCAGTAAAAAAAGCTGTATTTTCTCCATAGAATGAGGAAGCAGCAGCACTCTGAGGTCAGAGCTAAGCAGCCTGGTACACATGGATAATTGCAAGCAGTGCAGTTCCTATATGCAGTCTTCACAAACATGCATTGATTCACCACAGAATGCCTCCTAAAGAAAAGGAATTCTTAAGATTTCTTAACATTCTCCCATGAGAGCAAGTTTCTTTTTCAATCCATTGTGCTACTTTTACAACCTTATTTTTATTTTCAAGAATTTTCATTGAATCACAGAATTCCTCTCTGACACAGCTCACCTTTTAGAGACATTTTTCAATTGATCTAATCCAATCCATTCTACCTAAGAACTCCTTTGCCTGTTAAAAAAAAAAAACAACAAACGAAAACGAAAAAACAAAGACCTAAGGATGCATGTAAAATGTAGCACCATNNNNGATGCATGTAAAATGTAGCATCATTAACAATTCTTTAATATATACAAGCAAATCTGGCAACTTTAAATCGTGTTACTACTTTGAAACATGCCACAGACTGTCTTTTCCACTTTCTACTTAGTGAATCTTCATAGGGTTTTTAATACTCTTTCTACTTTTGCCATGATCAAAGGAATTGCTCTCCGTTTGCTTGTTCCTCTGATAAGTGATAAAAGATGTCAGTGAGACTAATGAGAACTGCCTCCAGCTTCCTTCATAAAGCCCTGTAGAAAAGAAATCACAATGCATCGTCAAACCTGCTAGTCTTTTAGGAAATAAAGTGTGGAAAAATACTAGGCACAAAGACAACAGGGGGATGGGAGTGGGGGAGGAGGGGGGATAAGCTTTTACAAAAGAAACAAGAATATTGGTTACTCCCATCAAAAGTCTGTGTCGGGGTAAATCCTGAAACATCTGCATGTGCAGATGTGGAACTTCAGTTCTTTGCACAACAGTATTCGCCTTTTCACACACACACACATGCACATGTTGGAAAAGTCACACGCCAGCCCATGACAGAGCAGTGTTAAAAATCAGAACTCAAATCCAGATTAGGCCTTTGCAGTGCTCAGTGACAGTCCACTTTTACTTTTTTCAGGATCTGCCAGGATCTGTTCAGTCCCAAAGTGAATTTTACCTGCTAGTGCAAAGGCTGTCAGGAGGCCTGAGGGCAGATTGAGCCCATCTTCAGGTCCTACAACCACGGATGTGTTTCCATTTACTGACACTGAAAACAGCTCGAATGAACTCAACAGATCAAGAAAGTGTTCATGCATCAAGACCAGTCCCAAATAAGTGGCAAGATTTTAATTTGGGCTGTGAAGAGCTGCTCAGCCTTCTGAGCAAATTCCTCCCATTTGTGTTTCCTGCAGATTTGCTGACTGATATCTTATCTGCAGGGGCTGCTGTGTGTTTGCTCTAGCCCAGATAATGCTCAAATGCACACAGGTATCTGGCTAAGGAAGGACAGGTAGGCTCACCTCTTGGAATGAAAGAGAAATCAAGGATGTGTGTGACTCAAGCAGCAGGCTCTGCCCATACCATCCTCCTCCACGGCAATGTCTAGGGCTCTTGCTCCTCCAGAATGCCAAAGACATGCCAAGAGGTGGTGGCAGTGCCACTTTTCCAGTGTAGCCTGTCCTATAACACATTATTGGTTGATTGCACATTAAACCCTGATCAGCTACACCTGTGGCTGTTTTAGCAATTTATGTGAAGGCTGAGAACAGAACAGTGTGATAGAGAATCATAACCTTTAAGTCAGCAAGCAGGAAACTGATTTGGTTTTGTCTTGGTTTGTATCACTATTCCTGTTATTTTCCTAAAGTGAGGCCGGTTATCTCAGGCTGGTCATTTTTAAAGCTGATTAATGCTGATTTATGACTAAGTACAGCCAATTCATTTTGTCTGCAGACAGAGTTTTCTAACTATACACATCTATTAAAGCAATTATAGAAGGTAATAATGTACAAAAATGTGGATTATAATTCCATATTTATAAATTAAAATTAATCCAAGGGGAAAATATACAGTTATGCGACTACGTCTTCCTTTTCAAATTAATTATTTTAATCAACAAAGGAAGGCTTGACTTGCAACGGCTGTTTCCAGCCATTATGCTTACAGTAAACAAGCATCTTGCTTTTTCAGAGACTCAGTAACAGGCATGGCAAAATGAATATATTTAATTTTGAGACAAAATTTTAATATCATTATCTTTTTTAGGAAGATAACCGAAGAGTACACAATGAAAACATCTCTCAATGTTCTACATATTGACTTTAATCACAGAATGAAATTGAGTAAATGGAACATAGGAGAACTGTGTTCTTTTCACTAGTAATGAATAATGATTCCTTAACCTGATGTGAGCGCCTTGCCAGCAACACGTTTTGGGTTTGCTTTTTTTGTTTTAAACTTTGAATTATTTAATGCATGAGAATAAATTGGACTCAATGTGGTTTAAAACTTAATTTTAAAGTTTCACTCAAGAAAGACTTTTTTTAAACTGAAATTAAAAGCCCTATTTATTTTTAAATCATTGATTTTTTTTATCCATCCTGCTGTTTCTCTTCATTAAGGGAAGAATGGCTCTGATGCCTCAAAAGAACAGAAACTCTGATCTTTCTCCTGGGGCTCTGTTTCCTCTTTATACTAATACTAAATATGAAGGGTCTACGGAATCCTAAATGAGGAAAAGAAATGCATTTCTAAGCTGGAGAGGGGAGGGATTAAGTCAGGGAAGTAGCCTAGGGGAGAGTGGAGCCACATAAACAGACACCCTGAGGCAGCTTCTGTCACCATCAGCTTCACTGGGCTGAGCACCATTAACACCAGCCCTGAGTGGGCCAGACCTCCAAAACCACAACCACACAGCTCTTAGGGCTGCATCCTCCTAAAACTGCACAATTACAATGTTAACCCCCAAACCCAGCAGAAGGGATTGGGTTTGGATTATTGTTATCTTGTGAGAGAGCCAGGGACTGCCCTAATTAGCATGGGAATAAGGGATGTCTGAAATCAATTTCCTTCGTGATCATATTCACTGGAAGAATCATTGGTGGGAGAGGACAGTTCTGTGCTTATTATTTAAGCTGACAAATGCTACCCTTGCAGCTTTCCCTCATGCAAACACCTGCAGAGAAACAGTGCCTCTTGTATTCCAAACAAAAGCTCTTTTATGGCTTTTGTCACGTGAACTGTTCATTTCATGCATTTTTCTAAAACAACAGGACATTTTTTGGCCTATTTTTACAAATTTCAAAGTTAAGTATTGAAAAGGGCATTTAGCAACAACTTGCTGGTAGAGATTGAAACTCTCAAAGAATTTCAGCAACACAAGGTGATTATAACATCCAGTCCTGTATCAAAACAGAGCCATGTCTCAGAGATTCCACAGGTGTCTGCCTGTGCAGAGATGACTTTAAGATTTGTAGCCTCAAAAGACTGATCTGGAAGCTCTAGACTGCTGGAAAAAAAGCCTGCTCTTCAATCTTTCTGACAATGGGAACAGTACTGATCCTGTTTGAGGGCCACCTCAGAAAGAGCTGACAGGTGAAAATTTGTCTATTTGTCAAAACTTTCCAGAGTATTTCAAGAGATACTATTTGATGTATGGATAATTTCTACACCTACACAGCCAAACTCATTGTCAAAGGGAGGAATCAGGAGGGAAAGAAAATCTAGAGATTAGGAAAGGAATTGGCAATATGAAGAGTGTCCTTCAGAGAAGGAAGGAGGTTGCTGAGACATGCAGCTATGAACATTAACCCTGTCCAGCACTCAGCCAGCCAGCTCCTTTGTGCTGTCCACAGCTTGGCTTGCCTCTGAATTCCAGCCCCTCCACACCTCTCCTATTCTGCTAGCTACAGGCTGCAGTAGTCTGAAGTGCACAATTAAATTAAATCACTTGGTAAAAAGAAAGAAGCAACACTCAATATCTGTTAGCTGAGACAGCTGCTTATTTTGGCACAGGCTGAAGTGCAGGCTGCATTTTGATGCCACAGCTCCCATCCCTCAGCACTCTCTCCCCCAAGGGAACAGTGCCCACCAGGAATGGTTTTATCCCTTCCCATCCTCAGCTGGACAGGGGTGAGGAAATAGAACAAAAGGCTTGTGGCTCAATAGTGCAAAATAAAGACTAAACCTTAAATCACCTTTCCCCCACCCTCCTTTCTTCCCAGGCTTCACTTTACTCCCAAATTCTCCACCTGCTTCCCCACAGCCTTGGCCAGTGGTGGATCTCTCTGGACATGGGGGAAGCTTTTGGCAACTTCTCAGAGAAGCCACCCTGGAGACCCCCACTACCAAAACCTGCCATGCACACCCAAAATACCTGTGTAACCTACTCAGACAGCAGTGACTTCACTATTTCTCTTCCACTGGGAAAGAAAAGCATACAGAGTGCAGAATTTTTAACAAAGGAACTTATGAAAAAAAAATTATGGAAGAAGAAATGAAAGAAAAGGATAAAGACAAAGGAAAAAAAATGAAGGAAAGCAGTTAAATAAATCTAGCAAGGTTTAAAATTACAAGGGAAGAAGGAAGGGATTTAAAAGAATAATGAAATACTGATGTAGAAATAAAATTTAACAAATCAAATGCACGGGGGAAAATAAAAGAAGGTGGCAGTTACTGAAATAAAACAAGAAGCAAAGTGAAAAGATAAAATAAAGAAGACTAACATAAGATACACATGTCTCAGTTACTGTCACATTATAGGTAGAAATCCAGAATTGTTTTATTAAAGCTGCACTGTGAATCAAAAACTGGATCTCAAACTCTATTCATTTTCAGCAAGAAAATTATTACTCTTTTCGTGTTACTCTTCTTCCAAAAAAATCTGACTGGAAACTTCCAAGTATTCTAAAAACTGCAAGAATTTTCAACTTGAAAATGAAATTTTACAAATGAAAATTGTATTGCAGCTCCACATCAAAATATTTTAGACAGCTCTAAGGACAACATCAACTTTCCTTTGGCAGAGGAAAACAAAAAATCTCAAAGGTTTGCATAGAAAATGCTTAAAACTTATGGGAAAGCTGGCAGTTTTCCAAAGATATTTTTGTTATCCTCACACAGAAAATGTAAAGGCAGCTGAATGATCACATTTCAAGTCTAGTAGAAATTAGATCCTAGATGTCTGCACCATCTGCTCAGCATATTTTGCTTATTATTCATTCAGGTAACGTCTCCTTCCTTCAGTGGTTTCATGAAAACTATTCCAAAAAGCCATTCCCAAAATGATATTAAACCTAGAGAAACATGTTGAAGAATTGCTGCAGAGACAAGTATTAGAGTTTTTCCAGGGAAAGCAATTGATTTAAATTTTGTTGTATCACTTCTGGGAAACATCTTAGCCAAAGCAACTTTTTATACTTGATCATTTGCTATGGTATTCCTTTCACTTAGTAGGTTTTTCAATATGTGTTAAGGACTGGGGATTTACCTGTGTTATTTTCAGGATATAGAGGCTGGTAGTTCAAGGAAAAGTATTGGTGGTGAGGGCTTGTAGCAGGAATGTCCTAGAAATGCTTATTCTTGTGATCAGTTCCATTTCAGGGCTGTTAGCCAGACCTCTTGTAATAAATTTAGGCTTTCCTAAACAGGAAACCTCAGAAAAATTCATTTGAACGAACTGTAGCTGTGAATTAATGTTCCCAAGTGCCTTTACACAGACATGCACTTAAGGGTTTAACAGACCACAGTGCAGTAGAGTTTGGAGATGTGTCTGATATAGCTGGGAGATACCACAACCTCAGCAGTAATTATTTTTTAACAACGTTATTCAAATTGGAAGACTCATACTGCTTTTAGTATCTTCAGTGCTTCAATTTCACTTAAGTTGTACTTGTTTTTATCCTTGAGAGACCCAAGGTAATGAAGTGGAGAAATGGTTTTTCCTAGTACTGCATGGAAACGAGGAAAGAGACTCCATTACCATAAAAACCAACAGTGCAAAACCTGGAAGATGGAATCCCTGTGCCTTGAGGCTCTCCCCAGAGTGGAGAGTAGTGAGCATTCCTTTATTTTGGAGCTGCCTGGACAGACACACGGACAAAGGCTCAGGGGGACTCAGGGTCAGGTACAGATCCTGTGGCCAGAGCTCCACTGAGCCTATGCATGGCCTTCCTTGCTATTCAGTGCCTTCATTTTACCAATTTTTAGCATCATTTTACAAATCTAATGGTGGAAGTGCAGGCTGCAGTCCTGTGTCCCCTCAGAAGTGCTGTGCCCAGAGGTGAATGCCTCCCCAGTGCCATTTCCTGCTCACATTGCTCATTCAGTGATGCCCCACATTCATGTATGTACAATGTATGTACATTCATACATGCCCCACCATGGTACCTGCACACATTTCACAGGATCTGCTGTCACAGTACCACTCTTAATCACCAGGCCCACATCATAACCCCTGCTACTTGATTTGTTATTTAACCAGAAGCCAAGTAACAAGAGATTTTATTTTTCTGGTCCCAACTCCACTTTACCACCCAAGTCACCTGGAAGGACAGGGGCCTTTGGTTGGAATCCTGCCATCAGCAGTGTCACAGCAGTGATGCTGCAGTGAAAAATACTGGCTAACAACAGACTTCACACTCATGCATGCCATTCCTGGAAACTGCTACTTGATGAAAATATCTTTTGACAACTATTGCAAGATAAATCACTAAGTTTTTAATTATTTCATGTTTTTTTATAGATTCATTAGAATATTCTTTTTGTGATAGTCACAAAATTTAGAGAAGCCAAAACAGATTCAATCTGTGTAAACAAAAATTTTCATTCACTTCACTGGACTGATACATAAAAATCAGTAGATGCAGGAGCAGCTTGTGGTATATTCTGATTTCAGATACTTAGATTTCAGTTTGAAGCATCCTCAAAATGATAATTGCTACAGAATGAAAACATTTGAGATTTCTGTAGAAACCAGTACCATGGAGCACAGAGGCCAGAGAGTTATTTAAGTCAGCATTTAGTGTAACTTTCTGGGGCATACAGTCTGGAAGTACCACCTCCCACTCCCAGAATGAGCATGGACTCAGCATTTGCTAAAATGGGGAACTATCAGCATAAATCTGGAGCTTGTGCTCTGATGTTTTTTGGGTACACAGGCATTTCGATCCAGTATCTTTTTCTTCTCATTATAGTTTATAATCCCACATGTGAAAACAAGACTTTCCTAAAATATTTTCAAAGCTGTTCTTAGCAGAAGTTCAGTTTAGTTGTGTTTAGTGCTGCTCTGCTCAACAGCAAAACTCGTACTGATGGTGAGGATAATTCTTATTCTTAGCAAGCTTTTCAAAGGGAAAGGGTTTTTCTTATGGCTGATAAAGCACTGATCTCAGCTATGAGAACCAGGGTTTATTTCTCACTCTCCATCATCCTCAGAGCAAAGCAAAAAAGAATTTAGGCCTTTCAAAACATTCACTGCACAGAAGCTCTAGAGAATAGAAACACATGCAGAAGAGCAAGGCAAAAGCCTGGTGTGCTAAAACCATGTCTTGTCCATCTGTACCTTATACACAAATTCCTCCAGAAAAATTAATACCCTCCATCTGGCAAAGGAGGGTGCTTTGAGCACTTTGGAGCAAAAAGGCCATTATAGCTCATTATATAAAATAAAACATATTTTTTAAATTTATAAATAAACTTAATATGCTCAGAGAACAGAGCAAATTATTAAATATTAGGAACAGCTGGGGCAATGTCAGACCACGGCTACTTGTACTTCCTGCATTTCACAGCTGGTTTGCAAGTATGAAGCATGCAAAGCCTTAAGCCACTCAGATCAAATGATCACAGTGGACCAAATTCTGTGTCCTTTACTCAGGCTATTTATTCTGCATTTGATTCAAGTGTTGTTTTGCCTGAAAGCTACACCTTCTTCTGCAAAGTGCTTTCACTTAAGACTGATTTTAAACCTCTTTAAGACGGTTCAGTAACTAAACCAAGTTTCCAAACCCCTCCAGACCCTTTGCCTTCAGCTGTACATCAAGGAAAGAGGACTGTCCAGAGCATCCCCAGTTCCACCTAAAAATCCCTATCTTTCCCTAAAGAATATGGTTACAGCAGGTCTCTTCCTCCTTTCCTTCAGTTTATCCTGTATCTTAGCCTCTTCAACATTGTCAGTTTGAGAAAATATGAAAGGCATCTTTATTTCTTTGGAGAAGAAAAACAGGGGCTGTTTAGTACTAAGAATATTTTCTCCTTGTTTAGGCTGTTGTAAACACAGTTCCTACAAAATAAAAACAAAAAAAAACCCCAACAACAAAACACAAGTCAAAATCCTCCCCAAGAACAAATCGCTGGTGTCATTATATTTAAAACAAAGAAACCTAGATGATAGATGCAGCCAGACACTGTTCCTTTTAACCTGAATCTCTGCCTGTGGGCCATATCATCCTAAAAACTCTTTGATACAAGTTAGGAACTAATGCTAGGGGCGTATCCAGAACTGCACACAGGTACCTGCTGATTTGCCAACTCACAGGTTTCAAAAGTCTCGTAGCCT
This sequence comes from Buphagus erythrorhynchus, assembly GCA_013400855.1. Taxonomy (NCBI): domain Eukaryota; kingdom Metazoa; phylum Chordata; class Aves; order Passeriformes; family Sturnidae; genus Buphagus; species Buphagus erythrorhynchus. The sequence goes on along the minus strand of VZTT01043463.1, from coordinate 122,836 downwards.
GCTCCTGGCACCTCTTGTCACTCACTGACAGGAAGATCTTCCTCTGTGAAGGGCGATTTGCACAGCAGGGGACCTGCAAAGCAGCTGCCGCGGGTACTGAACAGAAAATATAAGAAGCAAATTATATAAAAATGATTTTTTTTTTTCAAGGATCAGGAGAGAGAAGGGAGGAATTTGCTCTCATGAAAAATGGGGCACAGAGCAAAGAAGGCGGAGGAGAAGGCAGACATGAAAATGTCATAAAAAACCTCAGAGTGCAATTGATGTCACCAGTGAAAGACATCAAATGTCCCCTGGTGTGGGATTTGATGGCACACACAGATGTGTCTCTGTGCATCCCAGCTGCACACAAGGCTCCTGCTGGGTGTCCTGGCTGTGGTCCCCCAGGTGTGGGAGCAGGAGCAGCCCCTGCTCCCCCTGCCCATCCTCAGAGGGCTGGTGGCTCTGGCAGGACAGCAGAGTCCTGTGCCCTGCAGCCCTGCCAGCTCACAGTGCTCTGGAGGACACTTCTGTGGTGAGCACAGGGACCATGTGCACACCGGCTGAATTCCCCTCAGAGACAAGCCTGAATTATTTAAAGGCATACGAGGGAATACTTAAGCTTCAGCTTGTCATATATGGAAAGGAAAAAAACATAAAATTGTATGTTTAATCTTTACAAGCCACAAATCTAAACCAAATAGGATTAATTTAGGTTTTCTGCTTTACAGAGCAATATTAGAGGTTTGTCCAGAACATAGCTTCTCTTTCCCATCCCCAAGCCCAGTTTTTTACTGTTCAGTAGCAACAATCAATCTCATCAGCACTTATCCCTTTTCCTGCCTATTTCTTCTTCCCTAAATCTGCTGTCACAAAGAATTCTTCTCACATCCATAAAAAAGAAGCCTGAAAAATCTATTGTAACAATCATATCTTCATACTTTCTTCTTTAAAGGTTTAAAGATAGAAAAACCGGTTTTGTTATGCCACTGTACAATATAAGCAGAAGATGAACAGAGTAAATTAAATAATAAAAAATATACACAGAGATAAAAAGCTAAGTAACAACTTTATTTTTTCCAGTTATTTCAGACTGCAGGACTGTAAAATGTTTGCCATTTTACAATGCTAGTTGTAAGGTCCCTAGAAATTCAGTTAAAGCCTATTTTGAGGAGATGAAGCATCTCTCACCAGCAGCTGGTGGTGGGGGCTCTGTGGCTGCAGTAGCCCTGGGTGGGCTGTTAGCTCAGGCTGGCAGTGGCTGAGAAAATTCTGGTTTACAGTGATGGAAAAGAGGAGTGAGATGACATCCCCTGACTTATGCCCATGGAGGGAAGCAGGTCCTTGGAAGAGACAGGCAAAGGCCCTGCTGCCCTTTCTCAAGGGCATGAAATAACATTACATGTCTGAGCCACAGCTGCCTCTTCCTGGCTGGAAAGGAGCTAAGGATTGTTTTACTCCAACCTGCTGAGTACAAAAAGATATTGTTTGCCTCCCTCACGAATATCATCAGAAATATGATTATTTACAGGACAATTTTTATCTAAATGCATGATTCCAAGGAGTTGCCAAAGGTAAACCAGGCTTTCAAATCTAATGGTGCATAGATTTTGCTATATTTAGGACTTAGATCCAGCCTTGATATCTGCAGTTTCAAAATCTGAATTTCTGGCCAGAAATTTCTGAATTTCCATCCAGAGCTGGCATGCCAAATAGCAGGCAGATTCAAACGAGTTCTTCATCTTTTGCTGGAATTTCAAGTAAAGAACTGACAAGAACTAGAGAAGAAATCATTCAAATTTGATATTTTAAAGATAAAGTAGAGCACCTGCAGGTTTTTTACATGGCTATCCCAAGCTATCTCCAGTAATGTGTACTAACAGTTTAAACCTGAGACTTTGTAATTTCTTACACCTATAGCTGTGTGCCAGCACTTTAAACAATTCACCTAAAGAGACCCAATTTTCTAAATCAGCTGGGAAAGATATTTCATAGCAATACGAGATTAATATTGTCCAACTTGTTAGAATTAGTCATGACTGTAATTAAGAGCATACACAGGAGTAACCATGGGAAAACCAGATCTCTGAAAAGTATTTTGGGAGGTAAAATTACATATTGATCCCTAGTGATAATGGGATAATGCTTCAAGCTTGCAGGCAGAATGACAGGTCTTTTGAACCATGAAAAATGAACACACCAGAAGATAAGTGAGAAAGTTAATAAGTTACAGGTGAAGCTGAATATTTTTCTAGGTGGTAGAAGGACATCTTCAATGATACAAATTTTTTGGTAAAAATAATTTACGTTTACTTTGCACTAAATAAGTTTAGAAGATAAAGCTTAGGACACAGGCAATTCTGAAGGATTGGATGGGCTTCTAGTAAAGAGGAGGATGCTAAAGCTAAAATGAGTCATTAAAAATAGGTCATTTGCTGACCTGTACGAGATGCCTTAAACTAAGCACTCACAATTATCAAAAAAGGAAACAAGAAGTAAACCAGAGGTGGAACATGTCTGTCACTGGCTGTTGTGGTGACAAAAAAGGAACAAAAATTAGGCATGCTAGGAAAGAAAAAAGGGGTCCAGAGTCTCATGAAGTCAACAACCCTCAAAGAGCAGGATTATTTTATAGCAGGAATTCCAGTGCTGCCAGACTTGTGTTTTCATCAGGACTGAGAGAGGTCGGCTGCATACATTTCAAACCCACTCACACTTGTGGGCTTAAAAATGTGCTCTTGTAAGCAAGCCCTCTGCATTCCACAGGGAAGCAGAACTCTCATGTTTCCAGAAGCATTAGAGGTTGGAGTTGACCTGGTAAACCTATTCATTGTCATAGTTGTGTACCAGAAGTTATGCATGGCAATTCCCAACCCTACCATCGCTTGGCACCTCATGGCAGTGTGGAAAAGCATTCAGGAACAAAATATGCTAGTAAAATATTGAAAAGAGGATGTTATATAGAGGATTAAAGGAGGATTTTATATAGAAAACTTGTACAATAGGCTTGTTTTTGAAAAGCAGAAAGAGAGATCTGAAATGCACTTGCATGATTTCTTCATTGACCTGCTCTTGACCCAGGTCCCCAGAGAATACATTTTAGCAGCTTGCTTTGTACCATAAAACTAAAATAATCTTTAAATTAGAAGGAGCACTCACCTGTTTCCCTGCTGACAAAGACTCTCCAAGAGACTTCCCAAAAAGCAGTCCTTTCTAGGGATAGATACAGCAAATGGGAAAATAAGGATGTTACCTGTTTTCAGGCCAAAGCCTCAGCTGGTGCACATTGACAGGGCCACTGATTAAATTGTTTTCAGCTCTTCTCTCTCTGAATGAAAGAAACATTTGATCAAGTGCAGGTGAGGCACTGGAACAACAATTTCTAGCCTGAAACATCAATTAGTAGTTTAATTTAAAAAACAAGATATTCTATAGCTGAGAGAAGGAAAGATCAATACAAACCTAAAAAATCTAAAACCTGCAAGAACAGATTTTTTTTGTCAATCCTTCCAAATCAGACATCTACTTTCATCAATATTATTATTCCCTATGAGATGTTAGAAGAAATTTGTGCATATCAAAATCATAGAAGATACATTTCTGGTCTTCATGTTTCACACTGAAGCTCATATTTGTGTTTCATTGATCTATGAATAGAAATATGATGTCAGCTTTTGAGCTCTGAAAAATCTGCCTTTAGAGATAGCAGTTTTCTCCCAAATGTTTATGCAACTTGGAGAAGAACTACAAGATAATATGAAACCATTTTTCCTCCCCCTTGGTCATTATGTTAATCCCCTGTCCTTCCTTTATCTAATTTAGAAAGGTGGAAGTAACTAATGTACAGTTTTCACACAGATGGTGATTTAGCCAAAATGTCTTTTTCCATAGTTTGTCAGCACTGATTATGAACTGCACAGCAGCCTCCACAGAGCCCATTATCCTCCAGCTAAGCCCAAGTATTTCAGCTTCAACTTCTACAGCATTGTCATGAAGCACTTTTACTGTAATAGCAAGACCAAGGCACTTTTCTTTAGCCTTCCTTTTTAAACAGTGTATTGACCTATACACAAGTACAGAAAAAATGTTGCAGAAAGCACTTTCTGAAAGATGGTTTTCATTAGGGTTTCACTGCTGGTAGGCAGCTCACTGGAAGGCAACATCACAGGGATCACTGTGCCTGGCCTCAGTGTCACTGCTGAATTTGTGTCTGCTTCCCATGTCCTTCCAGGCATCTGCATTTAGATTATGTGTGCAATCCTGGCCCCCTTGATAAATGCAAAAGTTCCCATGAATTTAATGGGGCCTGGATTTCTCCCTATTAATGTTTGTATCATAGAATCACAGAATAGTTTGGGTTGGAAGGGACCTCAAATGTCATTTAGTTCCAATCCCCTCTGACAATCCTTTAATTTTATTCCAGGCTTAAAAATGCATGGAACACAATAATTCTCTGCAAATTAACAAATACATCTCTGGAACAAGGCTCCGTAGCTTTCTGTTCCTATTTCTGTTGTTCATATTTTGGTTAGTTTGTACAGTATTTTAACCTCCAGTGCTTTCAGCTCAGATAACACAAGTTCCTCCAGTAGACAGCCTGTGGGACTACTCATGCCTAAGAGTTAAATGCAAGTTTAAGTGATGAAATGTCAAGTTAGCTTTTTCATTAGAGTGTATTTGATAGCCTTCTGTTGAATCAATCTAGAATGCTGTTGCCATTAATAACTTCTGCTATGAATCGACAGAAATCAATAAAAATAATGAGAGGAGCAACCTTTGTGAGATAAATTATCATTCAACTGCTACGAGTAATTTTTTTTTTCTAAAGAACTTTTAAAAAAGAAGAGTGAATAGGCCTGAACAGGCACTTGAAAAATAAACCAGCATGAAGGCAGGTGCAAGGGGCAGGGAGGCAGCATAAACACAGGAAACCACTCAGAGGGACCTTGCCAGAGGACCCCCACCAGCTTGCAATGCTCACATACATGTCCAACTCAAGATTACAAAAGGTATCATGGACTTTTAGGAGATCAGTTGCTTTTTATACCAAAATTCATAGCCATGAAGATCCACATTTCTTTCACCAGCCTTTTGAGAGATATGTCTCTAAAGCATCTTGTTTGAACCACCCAGCCAGAGAGCATTCCCTGTCTCCACTGCCACACTCCATGGAAGACTGAGATGTCATCATTTACAGCTTCTGCTACTGCCTCTCTGTAGGTATCGTAAAGATCATTCTTAAAATCAAAAGTAAAGTTTAAAGCAGTTGTATGTAAGACATTATTCTTCTGCTCTGTGTTAGTCTATATAGATTATAAATTATTTCAAGGAGACAGTGCTTATTTTTAATGAGTCTATAAAGCCAGAGCTCTCTGATGCTTCTGCTCCGACTAAGCAAATACATATATTGCAGCTGAATGTTGCAAGTATGATTTAAGCTGAAAATCTGAGCACGCATGCTAAAAAGTAGAAAAGTTGCTTTTCCTGCCTTTTCTTTTTGCCAGGTCAAAATATGAGGACATAGACTCTAAAAAGAGGACATTTTTTTAAAGATTGCTTCTGTGCAGAGTTGAATTGTCCAAATCATAACTAACATTGATTAATTCAAAACTCACAGTACTGTAGCAAAATCAAAATGTGAAGTTGCTATCCCCAACCATTGTCAGAACAGGGCTCTCCCAAGTGCTTGAATGATTCCTTCTTCCTCCCACAGCACATGTTCACCAGGCACAGCCTGCACTGGACATACCCCTGCCCAAGCTAGGAGTTAGACACTCTGGACTGTTCTCAAAAAAATCTCCCATCTGTTTTGAGGCTTTTAAATTCTTGTTTTGAAATCTCTGAAATCAGGGAAAGAGCCTGAACTACGGCAGGTACCCTCAGGCCTCCTCTGTATCTCTGACTGTCAATAACCACAACACTGCAAAACAAGCAAAACCACTTGACACTCCTGTAACATCATTTGGTTTCCCTTTGTGTCACTGACCACAGGAAAGAATGGAAATGATTTAATGTATCTTCCCCCACTATTCAATATGGGTTTGGATGTGAAAAACACAATCTGGCCCTGATTAAAAAAAAAAAAATAAAAAAAAATAGGGAGATGTCTGTACAAAACAATAGCAAGCTTGTTTGACTTAGCGTTGTCATGTCCAAATAGTTCAGTACTTATCCTATGACATTTTAGTTATTTAAAACTTCAGTTTTTTGCTTATTTGTCTCAGCTTTCAATAAAAAGGGCAAAAAAAAGAGGGAAAGGGCTCATTTAAATTCCTCCTGCTTGCAAGGCAGAACATAAGCTCCAAAAAAACTCATGTGGAGCCCAACAATGCTCTTCTAGATCTCCTGATACAAAACCTCATGATTTTTGTGACCTACTCAGTTTTGATTCCTCAGGCTTACTGAAAATTTAAATTCACTCAGAGATTTTCAGTAACACATACAAGATGTAAGGTGCTATGAATGACAGCTGACTCTATGACATCTGTTCAAGCATCATGTGCAATATACTAATATGATGCAAAATAAAACTATTTTATTATAAAAATAACTCACTTTATTTCACACAATAGGCAAAAAAGACAGACATTCAGTTTTATAAGCAAGTTTTCAGGCTGGTTTTAACTTTGCATCTTAGCAGAAAACACTCATCCCATAATTGTATTTTGGTTTGTCAGGCTGCCAGGAAATGCCTTACAGATACTATGATTAGCTGTACCTGTGTACAGAGATTTTTGTATTTTTAAAAAAGCTTAGTATCACCTGTAGCTGAAAGACTTGAATCTATCCATACAGATTTGCAAAGATTATCTTTTTGAGTGTGATGTGGTGCTAGACTGTATCCATAAATCAGGATAATCTGAATCACCAACATTATGATTACCTTATTTACAACGGAGCTTGCAGAAATAAAGATCATTTGTTAAACCTCCTGCTTCTGTATTTGAGTAGGCCAAGATATGTAAAGAAAAACACAGGGGGTTAAAACATTTCTGGATGTTTTGAAGGGTAGGGTAAGGACATATTTGTTCAGTAAGTTCTGAAATATTTCAAGACTCTCACACTGTACCCTTAGGATGGGGGAAAATTGTTTAAAACTGAGAGTTATTTTTAGTGAAGAAAAACAGAATAGATACATCTTTACTGCTCTTTCCCTACTGGTAGGCTTGGAAAGACAATGAGGCAATAAATTTAGCATTAACCTCAAATGCACCTGTCTCTTCCAACTGCAAAGGTCTTGTTAATGTCTGTGTAAGACTAATACAGGGGACCAGATTATGACATTCTGGTGAGCAATACCAGCAATACCTTGCAGGACATTATGAGGAGCATCAATCAAAATGTTGTGTAGGAGAAACTGTATCTCACTTTTTCAAAGCACTGACAAGGAAGGGTTTGTGAATAGTTCTTTAACCTCCCAGTGCCATTGTGCCAATCCAGCAAAGACTGAGCATGCACTAAATTTCATGTGCTGAAAATTCAGTGGCTGCACAGCCTTTGTCTGCATCAGGAGCTCTGCCAGTTTTCATGCTCTTTGCAAGAAAGCAATATCAGTTTGCAGTTCTAAACTTTCCCAGATCTGCTGATGATCACTAAGCTGCACAAGAAGATGATATTCAAATATTCCTTAACTGCATCTACTTTAGTCACTTTACCTTTTCATAAATGGAGAGGTCATAAGCTGCTTTAGAATGTGCCTGTGCCATGTTGGTCATTACTTTGCAGTCCTCTGAGGAGCAGATGGAGTGTTCACTCAGGCTCTTGGCAGCTCCTACTATTTTCACAGTCATGACTATTAGTGCCCCATTTCCTTTCATTTTCTAAATCCTATAGTAATTTGAGAAGAATTCTGATCCAAGAACAGGAAACACAGAGAAGGCTTTTGGACTCTGGGCCTCACTCTACAGCTAGCACAGCAACAGAGTACCTGCTTCAAAGAGCTGCTCCTGTGGTCATACACGCATGAGTCAGTTTTTACACCTTGCTTTAGGAGTCCACAAAATATCTTCTACAATATACACCAAGTTAATAGAGAAATATTAGGAGGATTACTTAATTTCTAAGACCACCAGGGACCTCAGAGAACAGACACTAGTTGAGCCCAAAGTATTTTTTTGCAGGAATCTCTGCGGATTCCATCACTAATAAAAACTCAGACCAGACAGAGATAATCTTACTTGGCTTTCAGCATCCAGCCTTAAGAGGTGAGTGGTGATAATACTGTTCCAACTGAGCTTTTGTCATGTAGAGAGGATATTTAGTACCACACAGTGTATCAAGCCTCATATTAATAAATGATGCAATTCATTGTGATCAGAATTATTGCCACAAGCACCAAGAAGTGTAATTAGTATTTTCTGGTGTGCCTTGTCTCATAATAGTTTTTATTTAACATGAAGGATCATTAGGAGTTGTATCATTCTGAACAGAATGCTGCATCACAAATTCCTTGTGCTAAGCTTTACTTTAAGGATTTCCCACCATAAGAAAATCAGGTGTAAAATACTTATTACAGTGCTTTAAAATATGCTAAAATGAACGGTGGTATTTAACTCAGCATGGCAAACACATTTAAAAAGGTTTTATGTTGCTGTGCTATGAGGCAGCTTTCTGAAAATGGTGAAGAAGCAGGTAGACACTTTCTTCACCTTCAACACCAGTGCCACAGGCTGCTACGTCCTGTGCACCTCTGCAGGAGTGCAAAGCTGCAGGATGGAATTAAATCCTGTCATCACATCACTGCACACACACAAATTCTCCAATCTCCTATATATAGCGATTTCCCTGGGTACAGTGGTGGAAGATACATAAGTTTTGCTATGCAAGCTGTAACATGAATGTCTGAGGAAGTCAGTGCCAATTGAAATCAGTGGAAATTGGATTTACTGTGCAGGATTTTTCCAATGGGAAGAGTTCGAGTGTGGGATTTTCTGGGTTCGGTGTGACACTAGGTGGCAGTAGTTGTTTTAGAAGCCTGTTTTCTTTCTTTTTTAATTTCGATCCACAAATAGAAGTGGAAAAGCACATACAATAAAATCAGTGCTGATTCCACTGCCAGCTGACGAGGTTGGGAAATCCAGAGTCTGAGTACCAGAGAGCAGCACAGCACAGCTCGAGAGCCAAGGCAAAGGATGCACCCAAAAGTGATGGCCAGTCCCAAAATCCTGCTGAGCACCCTCTGGGAAGGGCCAGACAAACCCAAAGAGTTGCAGTCTGTCGTGGGAAGTCCCAGAACCTGTCATTTCCTTCCCTCCTAGGGCCAGTCACTACATCATCAAGAGATTCTGGACTCTTTTCTTAAACGTGGGAAAAATACTGAAAATTCACCATTTTTTCCCCCCTCTCCTCCTTTGGACATAAGTTATCTTAGGACAAGAAGTATGTGCATTAATAAAAAATTACATTATCCACTTTCTATATTGCATACAATTAGGTATTTCTTAACTAACTCTCAGAGAAGGAATATGTTGTATTCCCATCTCATAATATATTTATCAAGCAATAAAACAACAATTTATATTTTTGCAATACTGGTTCATCAAATTCTTTAATTAAAGTGGATTCAAGCAACACTATCTCATTTAACAGTGTACAAAGAAATAATTTTCAATGTCTACGTTTTCATTATGCAAAACCAAGAATTAAATACAATTAGGTCGATCTAAAAACTCAGGAGTATTCTAAAAAATATAATCGATTTCAGTTTCTTCTGAGCCTGGTATTTCCTGAGCCTATAAAATTATATATAGTCAAATTTTTTTCTCTGTATCCATCTACATAAAATAAAGTGTTTACTTTATGAAAGCTAAGATTTTCACCTAATCATTCAGTCGAGGAACCAAAGCTTTAAAAAAAAATGTTGTTAGGCTTTCATTTGACCTGCAAGAGTTGTCAATGCAGCATTTCAGGAGCTATTGGAATGGTGCTTTTAGAGACCATGTACATCAGCTCTCCAGTGGGACATAACCCTCTGTAGCTCTTTTGGGCAGCAAGAGAAGCAAGAAATGTCTGGGTCAGTGAGGGGTGGTTAACAGCAATATTATCCATGCTCTAATCTGGTCAAAAAGTCCCTACTTGTAGAAAATGATGTTTTTAATAGGTCATCATTAGGATTTTTTTTTTTTTTTTGCCATACTCTGATACACACTGCACCTCACCAGCTGAGCTCCTCCTTGGATTATGTTGGGATGTTGATCATGAGCTAGGACTAGTTTAGAGCTGGGTTTTTTCTTAAAGACTATTTGAGGACTGACTCTAAATGGAGAAAGCAGTTCCAGTCATGGAACTAAATAAAATATTCTGGCTAAAATGGGGCCAATCTCCCCACAAGATTTCACTTTTGCAACCATGTCCTAAGAGAAATGAACAGTCAAGACAGCACTGAGGAACACAGCATCCCAGAACAGAACTACAGCACTACAGGAGTTCTAGTAAATGTGGAATTTCTGATCAGAGTCCATACAGCATTTTCATTTCTCTGATCCCAGTGTAATTTGCCATCAGACCAGATATTTGAACTCATCTATCCTAATCTAGTTCTTGCATTATTCTCTTCTCAAAGAAAAAAGAAAACAGCACGTTGATTTTTTTTGTCTTCAGGCTGACAATGACACTGTGCAGACTAATAGTAATACAGTTATGAACTCCAGCTGTCTTTGCTAAGGAAAAGCCATTAACATTGGCTTTCCCTTTATCCTTTCCTTTTATATCTATTTGCTTGTTAGCTGAACTTTCTTTGTACGTCTTGAAACCCACTGTAATAATTCATACTGATTGCAAAAGACATGCTAGAAGAAAAGGCTGCAAAGCCACTTATTTGTAGTTATCTCAGTTGTTGATCTTAGCCAATAAACTGCTGACTGATCAGTGCAAATGTTTCTGCTTATAGCAGATATGCAAGGGGCTGGTACTTAGCTCATTTTTGCTTCTGTTGCTGCTGGTCTCTTGGCATGAGAGCTGGGAGGCAGTGCAGCCCCAGGCTCAGCAGGAGGGATGGGGCAGGTCTCAGGGTGCAGGGGTGGTGTGCTGCTCTGGAGCCCAGCACTGCTGTCCCCTCACTAGTGCACAGAGATGTGCACAGCAGCTCTTTCAGCTGCACAGGGAAAGGTGCAGCCCCACTTGCAGGGCTCTCCATCACAGCCAGTGTATTTTGAAGGAGAGGGGAAAGGGAGGAAAGCCACAAGGCTGTCTATGCACAGTGGGAAGGGAGTGGGTATCTTTGGAACTATTCTGATTTCCAGTGGCAGCTCTCTACCATCTACTGTAGTACCCTGGGCTTTCCTCCTCTGTTTTACTTTTATAGTGCTCATGGTGATGTCCCTTCTCTGCCAGACAAGGCACTTACTCCATCCTTGTGCTCCAGGGGTTCAGCTGTCAGCCACAGCACTGAGCTCTTCCTGGCATTCCAGGAACAGCCCGTGGTGCATCACTGCTTTGGGATGTGCTCTGCATCCAGCTGCAGGATTCCAACACACAACAATTAAAAAAGCTGAGAGGGCAGCACTCGGATGTTTAAAACACTCCATCTGTGCTTCTCCCTCATCTCTAGACAGGCACTCCTAGCTACCCACAGGCACTTTTATCTCTGAAGCCCAAGTGGGAATTTTATCCTTCATATGCCTTCAGTTTTTAGCCAACTATCCCAGTGCAAAATGAAGCCAGGCTGTGTAAAGATCCCCCTCCCCAGCCCCCCCACACTGGGAAGGAGACAGCTAAACACAACACACTGTGGTCTGCACAGTTGCACACATCAATACTGTCATTCCTTCTCTTTATTCCCTGCCTTTTACCTTCCATCTTTTTCTTGTCTTAGAAATGGCATCTTTTGGCAAATGAACTGGTGTTTGTCCTACCTTTGAACTGGATCTGTGGTTAGCAAGCTGCAGTTAGAGCTCTTACACACTGCAGGGCTCCAGGTGATGAACAGCAGCCCAGAGGAGCACAGAGAGGGGCTCACACCCAGCTCCTGCCTTGTGCACAGCAGCCACAGGAGTGTGGCACTGCAGCTCCAGTGTCCAGGACAAGGGTGCAAGTGATGCAGGTCCAGAGCAAAGGGATAAATTTCAGACACTTGGAGAATGCCTAATATAAATAAAATAAACTGTATAAATCAAATATTTAGCTTTTGAAATGCTAGCTGTTCCAGATGTAAAAATCTAAACAATTATCCCTGAGATAAGCATCACAAAGTATATTTATATTTCCCCCTAGGTTTTATTTTGTGTTCATTAATATATACAACATTTTCCTTTTTAAAAATACTTTATGAGCCACATGCTCTCTCTGTACTTTTATGGAATTGCTGTTGGAGTTGGATGAAGCTGCATTTGCATTCAAGGGAGAACTCAACTCACTGTAATCATGCCTAATTTGTTGGAGCACTGAGTATTTAAATCAGATTATTATAATGTTTACAGCTCCCACAACCCCCAAATTGCATGATAATTGTCATGTCATGCAATTTATAGCTATGCAGGCTCTGCACTAAGACTGACAGGACCATTGTGTATATTATTAGTCAAACATTTGTGAATCTGAGGAAATTATGAGGAATCCAAAAGAAATGTGAGGAGCAGACATTACCATAGGCAAATGCAGTTTAAAGTCAAGCCCTTCCATTTCACTACTGGAATGTGCAGTCTTTATGCCCTTTTGGATCCTGGAAGCTCTGGCTGACACCTTCAGAGTTCAGGTAGTAAACAGCCCCCAAGCAAACCACAACTGGCCAAAGCTAAAACTCTCTGCAAGCACATATTCTTCCATTATTGGACATGTTTACTCCCTCAAGTTTATTCCTGACATCAGACAAATATTAGGACTGGAGTGAGAATTATTCAGAAAGGAACAACTGAGTACCTGGACAACAACATGCATTGAGTTTCAGCTCTGCTTCCTCTGTAGAAGCAGCTCTGTGTGGAATCCAGCAGCTGAATTACAGACTTGTAAGAAATAAATGGCACTGAAAGAAACCCACTCTGCTCATTTGACAGTACTCAGCACAGTGTGGTAATGCTTTGTACATAAGTTTGTAGATGCCACTATAAAATCACTAAGAATAGTACTTTCTTGTTAAGAGGGGGAGGGAGAGGAAATTACAAGACAATTATATTTTCTGTCCCCAAACTATAATTTCCACCAGTACAAAATGCACACAGCTGCTAGTAACTCAGTGGTGATGCCACTACTAAGGTTCTGTTGCAGAAAGCTGGGAGAAATGTGGTCCTGGTTTTCCATTTCTCAGATGCAGATCCCACTCCTTGGGGCAGCAGCTGCTGCTCACATCCTGAGATGCAGAGCCAGTGGCAACTCCTTGTTCTTCTCTTTTAACCCAGTAATGCCAAATTAGTGGGGAAGAAAAATGAAGGCAACTGCAGTGATCAAAAGGGAAATTTTGCAAAGAGGCAAGTGTGGCTGGTTGCTAACTGAAACACAATGTCAGTGGTTCTTTTAAAGCAGGAAGTCGATTCTCCTGTCCCTTCTGGGGAGGCTGACAGGAATTTGTGGGGCCTTGGAGAGATGTTTTGGAGCATCCTCATGGAGGGACCTCAGGCCAGCTGCTGGCAGTGAGGTGGAGCTGGGGCAGAAGGGGCTTCCTTGTGGCTTGTAAGGAAATCCATTACAACTGAGCCCTGGGCAGGGGCAAAAGTGCTGAGGAGCACGTGGTGCCAAATCCCCATCATTGACCTCATCAATAGCCAATAAAGAAACAGAAGAGAAACAAGTTACAGATGGAAAATAACTAAATAAAAAGTCATAAATCTGCAAAAAAGGAGCTCTTCAGGGGAGTAAACTGGCTCTTACACCACCAATTTTGACTGAGAAAAAGAGATTAAATTGTTTGCCTTATTTGCCTTATGTATTCAAGATATGATTCATATGCCCTAGTATTTAGATGCTCAATGATTATCAAGAAAACAAATAGTATTTATAAAGATGTAAAAATATTCCCATTCAAGAAAACACAGTCAGGGACATAGAAAAAGAAATAGATCCTAGAGAACAGTTTCTAATAAAAGTTGATTGTAAAACAAAATGGAGAGTAGGGAAATGATACATTAAAAACCAGAGTATTAGATTACTTCAAAAATCCAGTATGCAAGTAAGCAAAAAAACAACTCTTTTTTTCCTTTGTTTTAGAATTCAAAATATTCATCTTCAAACACACCTGCCAGAGATTCAAAATTCAAATTAACCTGTGGGACAGAAGCAGAAGACAAGCATGGCCTTTGGAATGTGCTTCCAGAAAAATATGTGAGATAAATGAGACACAAGAGTCAAAACATCCAAGTCTCCTGTGAGTCATGATAGATAATTGTCAGGAACATGGTGGATGGTGATAGCCAGAGAGCTTCAAAGACAAGGACAAAACATTAGTTTAGTAATAGTTATTTACAAAAAAACAGGGACTATTTGTCCAGGCATCTAAGAAGTTGTTAGATGAACATCTTACCACGATAAAGAAAGAAAGATGGGAGCTTATGAAGGACAAATCGACAACAATGAAGTTATGATAATATTGCCTTGCTAAAATTTATTTGTAAGACAGAATTAAGCACTACATGGTTGATAGACTTTTCTAATACAGAAAATCCAGAGAGAAAAGGGGTGGAGGGCTGTAGGATTTTGTGCATCCACAATGCCCTAGGGTAGCTACATCAAAGAGCAAATGGAAGCAGTGTCCAACAGCATTCCCAGGTGCTAAAGCAGAAATACCAGATCTGGGAAAGTGTCCATACGTGTAGGCTATTACCACCAAAATACACAAGATAGCAACTCTTGAGAGCAGCCTCGTGCTCAGCAAAAGTGATGCTGGAGATCTGCCTGGCCTGTCAGCCTTACCAGGACACTCCTCCCTTGACAATCTCTGTGCAGTAGCAGTTATTAAACCTTTTTTGTCAACACCAGTTCTCTTGCTGTTTTGTGCTTGTTTGGTTGGTTTGCCATCCAACAGAAACAAAACAAGTTCGGTATGTCCATTGGAGGGCATTGTTAAATCCCAGTGGTACAGTGAGAAGTCTCCAGAGACACACAGCAATCCCCAGCAGGCACAGGAGGTGTGGTACAGACTGCACTCTGCACTCAGGACCTGCCCAGGGCTCCCCTCCTGCCTTACAGCCCAGCTGGGACCAGCACAGTCCCTGTGGGAGATGCCAAACTGGAGCAAACCCCCTCTCCAGGNGCTGGGACCAGCACAGTCCCTGTGCAAACCCCATCCCCATCTCCAGATATTTCAGTGTCAGAGAACAGTGCCATCTCCCTTAAACCCCACAGTCAGGACTCTCTGTGCTCCCTCCAGGCTGCTGTTGTAGGAGCAGGGGCTCCCACCAACGAGGAGCCAAACCAGGGTGGTTGTGTGAGCAGCTCTGCTCCCCCCAGCCCTGCCTGCAGCTCTCCCTTGGGATTGCCCTGATGAGGTGACAAATCTACAGCCCAGCTTAGCCCTTGGAGGTGGCCATTTCTGCATGGGCTGTGCCACAGCTGTCAGGTCAGCTTGTGAGCATCACTGCTGGGCAGGGCTCAGCCATGGCAGTGGCCATGCACACAGACCTTATGGTTTACAGACTCTCAAAAACACACAAACCCTTCCCTCCAGCATGTGACCCCTGCTTCCAAGATGTCTCTATGCACCAAAAGTTACCAGGCCCAAAAGTTCTCTGATTTTCTTTTAAAAACTAATACCTACTTATTAAAGGTAATCATTAAACTTCAAGTTTCAGCAAATGCTTAAAATACAGTG
Organism: Buphagus erythrorhynchus; assembly: GCA_013400855.1. NCBI lineage: Eukaryota > Metazoa > Chordata > Aves > Passeriformes > Sturnidae > Buphagus > Buphagus erythrorhynchus. The sequence goes on along the minus strand of VZTT01043463.1, from coordinate 107,121 downwards.
TGTTGTAGGAGCTCATATAAACTGCACCTGTAAGTGACATCTTTGCAATGCTCTTGTACATAGGAGGCTCAAAGCTATTTCTTGCCAGCAGCAGTGATCCACAGACTTTAGATGTTGTTAAAAAGCTTACAATATCAGCAGGGCAACTGCTGCCTCCATTAGAAACATGATACTAAGATGCTGATTAATACCAGGAGGGGGCTTTAATCAGCCAAAACCATATGCTATTTCACTTAAGATGAAAGTGCAAATGATAATCATTATTTCAGAAAGGATGTATTTAAAAGAAGAGCAGAACAGCAAGTGGCATCTTTTTATCATTAGAGCTTCTTCATGCAGCCCCTTTTTTTCTAAAGCTTTATAAGCTTTTATGAACATCTGGATCATTTCTTCATTATATAGGCTTCCAATATCATTATGTTTGATGTAGTGTTTTTAGTGGAGTTATGCTAAATGTCTAAATATACAATTAATTCCTATTAATTATAGTTTTCAGACTGCTGAAATTATCCATCATTAACTTAATCACTTGTATTTTATCTTAAAATTGTATTCACTCTTTTATAATCCCTACATCTAAAGCCATTTCTTCCCTGGGCTTTGTGTGATGTTTTGCATGCTGTTTGTATAAAGGTTTGCCAGCCATTTTCAACTGCTTGTAGAACTGAGGCTGTCAGCAGCAGACCATTTTAAAATAGAACCTAATTCAGCTTAGTTGTTTTACCAAGAAGTGCTTCAGAGAGAAGGGAAAAAAAGAGGTGAATTTGGATCTGTAAAGGGCAAGACTTCATTAGACCTGGTGAATCTTTACTTCTGTGTTCCTTACACCAAGGCAAGGGGGGTGAGGGAGACCAGAGTAAAGGAAGAGTTATTCACTGGTTTCCACTTCATGTGGCATAATTCAGCATGAAAAGAGCCAAATGATTTGGAAGTCTACATTGACTATACTTGAAGAATTAGGAGCATCTTTAATGTCAAGTTACAACACATCTAAAGAAAAAAAAAACATCTCCAAAGCTTTTTTGGAACACTCTGGCCTCATTTTAGGCTTCTTCCGTGGCTTAAACTAGAACTTATATTATGACACATTAGTCAAATGCCTCCCCTAGTTTCGAAGCCTCGAGTTGGATGGATATTCCCTTTTCTCTCATATGGCATTTGCAGAATGAAAAGAAGAAGAATCAAAGTATTAAAAACACCAGAACAGCCCTGCTTGGCTCTCATCAGTCTCCCTTCAGGCACTGAGAGGCAGGAGGAGAGCAGCAAACCAGAGCTGCTGTTAGCCCTGGTGAGACACAAGTGTCAGCTTTGTGCTAGGTGGAATGTCCAGTATGGAAAAACCCAGTTAGTGTCATTGTCACTCACTCAGTTCCCAGCAGTCCTCCTTCCTGCAGGAGCACCTGGAGTGGGTGGTCAGGCTGAGAACAGACCATGGCTTTCACTCCAGCCAAGAGGGGAGCCCCGAGTGCTCTGGGGCTCTGTCCATCCAGCCATGGACCAGAGCACAGCCACAAGGGCTCACACAGGGTCTGTGCAGCGTGGCACTCCATCCTGCCAGCCCAACCCTCCCTGACAGCACCTTTTGATTTGATCTGAGGCCCATAAAAAGCTGTCCAACCTCTGATCTCTTACCCCACCACAGCCCAGGACATACCTCAGGTGCCTGGTTGGACCTCAAGGAATGAAGCTGTTGAAGAAGAGAGTTCTCTTAGAGGTTCGTCATCCTGAGCAGCTATTTTCTAATCCCATCACTCTTCTCCACTATTGTAGATTTTTCTCTGCTGGACCTGAAGGAGCTTAAATGACACTCATATGCATCTTTTACAAGGAATGCAGTATCCTGGTTTTGTACTAAGGGCTCACAGAATGCCTCCTCTGCTTGAATTTACATAAGAGCTGTTAAATAAATTAAGAGCACAAAGACCTCTAATTCTCACAAATAAAGCTGTCTTCTTGACTTTGCTTCCACTGGCATTTTGTGGTAGTAGATGCTTTCTTCAATTTCAAATCTTCAATTCAAATGTCTCCTGCAATTTCAGAGAACTCTTGTCACAGCTCTGGATGTCCCATTCTTCTAGTCAGGTCATTTAGGATATTCTCTTTACTCATGATATGATGTGATATCAAATGATCATTTGGGGCTCAAGGTTCTTTGAAGGAATACATTTCATTTACAGTTCCAGCTACCTTGAAGTCACAAAATCATGTGCTCCTGCTCTGCTTGTCTTCCAGGCTTCCATTTTAGGAGGCTAACATACTTAAACTACAGTTCCCAGTACTTTAGATTACAAAGAAGCAGATTCTACATTGCTGCCCCTCTTCCATAACATGTTGGAAAATTCTTTCCTCTGTCAAAAAAAACAAAACAAAACTAAACAAAACAAAACAAAACCAAAAAAAAAAAAAAAAAAAAAAAAAGAAACAACTTGACCGAAAAATGAAATTTTTTTTTTAAGGGGAAACACATGA
>VZTT01043463.1:86114-104601 GCA_013400855.1 Buphagus erythrorhynchus | reverse complement strand
AAAAAAAAAAAAAAAAAAAAAAAAAAGGAACCAGCTTGACTGACACTGAAATTTTTTCTTTCAGGAGAGACACTGAGCAGGAGCTAAAGTTTGTTTTATTCCTTTTGTAGTGAGACAAGGTTGTTGCTGGCTTTGAAAACTTGTGGCAGCATGTGAGACCCAGCAGCAAAGTTGTGCCAGCTGGGGGTGGGATCCTTTGGTCTGATTTAATCACTGCTCTATTTCCTTTCAGCTCCTGCCCCTCCTTTGGCTTTGCTCTCATCTTTACTCCCCTCCTCTAAATGGAAAATTTAAAATATAAGACTCAGGCATCCGACCCATGGCTCACCTCCAGGTGTGCCACAATATGCCTGCTCATCACAGGGGCTGCTTTGGCTCCAGAGGGCAAAGCTTTTAGCTTTGATCACTCCACATGTATTTTCTCCTCATAATAAACTGAAAATTACTATCATCCCTTTTAGGTCTCCAACAGCTCATTTGCCCTTTATTTCTTCTGTAAGGCATTCAACGAATATGGTGGTAAAAGCTACACAGTCTACTGTGGATTTAAACCAAAATTCTGAAACAGTAAAAAATGAATTGTCTCTCCACAAGTAAATTAGCTGCCACGTGCTCTGAGATCAAGACAGTGACATCCATATCCTGCAGGAATTTAGGATTTACTTCAGAAGTTTCTAAGTTAGGCTAACAAGGATGGCCCAGAGTTGACTCTCTGTAGTTCTGCACAATGTGCATACCACTCCTTTGCAAAGCCCTCCTGACCCAACACAGAGTGGAGAATACTCTCAGTTGCTTCTGGCTTATGCAGAAGACATTCACATGGCCACTTTTCAAACTTATTCTGGAAAAGAGACTGTGACTGATTCCAGAATATAAGAAATACTGGACTAGGTCAGTGGTGCATCTAGACCAGTGTTTCTGTCTGCAGCAATGGAGAAGTGACCTTTAAGCTCAGCCCTTTATTTCCTGTATCTTAACCAGTTTTCAGTAAAACAACCTGTCCACTAACATTTTTGTAATGCAGTTCCTTCAATAGCCTTTTGTGTGTAATGTCCAAAAAGATATTTTGAAAATCAAAACATTGATGTGCACATGCTTATTGACACCTCATTGAACTGTAGCAGGTCAGGAGCAGGACTTCCTTTTCCAGAAACTCTTGCCCAATCTGCCCTCACTGTTCTGTTTATCCCAGGATCCCCTCCAAGCTCTTTCAATATTTCATTTAGTCACCATTTGAGTAACCTCAGACAGAAGCACTCAGGTGAAGTCTGAAATTTCTCATCTTCTTCAGGCATAATTCACTCCACGAATGGCACAGCTACAGTGTGAGTGGTCTCTGAGCATTAGTACAACCTGCAGCATCCTATGGGTTCAGTCCATTTGTTGGTGCAATGGGTGACAAAAAGCTTGCTGCTGCACCTAGATATATAATATAAACACAACATTTTGTACCTTCACTGCTGCCACAAATCAGCCCCTTCGGGAGACTTTCTTTTTAAATTTTTTTTCAGTGGTAAAATTCTTTAGAATGAGCACACAGAGCAATGCAGAGATTAAGGTGCTTGGCTCCTAATGATCCCTTTGTTTACAGAAAGAGGGTTGCAGCCTAAGGGATCTACAGTATCCAGGGCAAATAAACAAACCAGTCAGTTTAGACAACAGCAGTAAGGACTGATGACCAAGAGGCTCAGTTTGTATTAAGATCCCTTGAGCTGGAGTCCCAGCTCTGGCAGACTGCAGGACCTTTGAAAGTCTCTCTGTATCCACTGCAGTCTGTAATTATCTTGTCTGTTTAGATTGTGATCTCCTCGTGTCAGTGATTGACATGATACATTTGTACAGTGCCAGTAAAACAGGAGTCACAACACAGCCCAGGTTAGGACCCTGAGGTGCTGTTTTAGTAACAACATCACTCTCCTCCTCTGGCATTGCAGTAATCCACAGCTACATTATAATATCCACCTGCTTTGGGCCATCTGGTATACATAAATGTCCCTGTGTCTTTTTACATGTAAATATAACTCTTTGAAGACTCTTCTTATTGTTACCAGTCACTGCTTGTTAAGTGCTGTCAGAGTTCTCTGCCCTACAGGAAAGGTGGATCCAAGGAGCCCTGCAGTCCAAGAGAGCTCCAACCATGCAGTGGGTGATTCAGGAGCTGGCTCCTGTTCAGTGTCCCCAGGAGGGGACTGCACTGGAGCTGCTGCAGGTTTCAGGGCTGGCAAAGGGACAGACTGTACATTCTGTTAACAGCCATGCTTTCGAGTTTGGAGGGAAGCTGCAGGTTCAGGATGCAGAACACATGACACTGCTGAACAAGGGAGCAGATATAAAGACAGAAGACTGTGAAACAGAAAAGGAACAAGAGGTGGGACAGAATAAAACCATGGCTGTTCTCTAGGGACAAAAGAGATCAAAGCTCTTCAAGTTAAAAATTTTAAAATTATATAAAAGGGATTAAAGGGATGGAAAGTTTCAGAATTGGGAAGGGGGGAAGGCTTTCGTTGTCACAGACCTTCTAGTGTCAGAAAATGTAAGAAGATCCCCACTTTTTTTGCAATGACATCTGCCTTCCTGTGACAACAGCCCTGCACTGCAGAGCTCGAGTATGACAGAACTCAGATTCTGTAACAGATCTGCTTTACTAAGCTGGGATTATCTTTGCATAAGATTTGTATGAAGTGCCTCACACAACTGAAGCTGCCTAGGGCTTTCAGACCCAACTACAGAACACATGATACAGAAAAATTCATCATCATCACCCCCACTGCAGGCTGGAGCAGTGTGCTCCCCATTGAGCATCCTGCAGCCCAAGAGAGGGAGTATGCTTTGAACTAATTAATCCACTGGTTCTTCTATCTTTTAAAGATTCAGATGCCAGCATCACCCCTTACCTGCCAGTCCTATTTCAAGTCTCTTTGTCTGGAGAAATTGAACTGAGAGAGAATCAGGTGATTGAGCCTCCTAGAACAAATACTGTTCCTTCTGCACAAGTGTTGAGGGGTAAAACTTTCTTACTTCCAAAGTCTTTTGAGAGTCCTGAAATTCTTTTCTTTGGTGTTGCATTTTGAAGTTGCTCCCCATGAATATCATTGTCAGACAATAGTAACTCTCCACCTACTGACTGTCAGTAGTTTTCACAGAGATGACATTTAAAAGACTCAGAGCTTGAAAGCTAATCTCTCTTCTCAAAAGTTATATTTCCCAGCAATTATTTGGATATACACTAGACAAATAAAGTGAATGCAGGTGTTCCTTGTAACTGTTCAACCAAAAAGAGGAAGACTGTATAAGAATGGGACTTAATTTGACAAAATACTGTCAGTTTCAGACTGGAGTTTATGTAACTTTAGGAAAACAACAATAATAATCTGAATTAAAATTTTCTTCTGCAAATGCAATACTAATGTTGGTGCTATTGTCTGCTGAATCCAGAGTTTCTATGACTAGTGGATCAAATCTTTCAGCATACTAGCACAGCTCTCAGCACAGAAAATATCCACAATGCCATGAGAGGTGTGATGGTTGCATTCAGAGTATCAAATCATTCTTAACCCAGCCTGGCTACAGCTCAGTGCTTGTGTGACAGGATAGACCTGAGTGTGCTCAGCAGCCCAGAGGAGCTCTACAGGCTGGGCTGAATTTCACTGACAGCTTCCCTGGCACCTGCTCCAGAGGCACCTAAGGTGAGCTGGAGGGTGAATTGAAACCCCTCACTGCACAAGGAATATGTCTGAAGTCCTTGACAGCATCCCAGGAATAGTATTGCCATCTCTTTTCTTAGATATTGTTATTATTTTTTAGAACTATCCAATCCATTTGCACTTCTACTTAAGCCTAAGTTTTGCATGGCAGCGAGAGACCTCAGGCATTCCTTTCAGACCTTAGGTTGGAAAGTCTCAGATGTTGCACACCAGCTTATGATCAGACACATTATTTCAGCTGTTCCTCTTGCTATGGGTCCCCTCCTTGGCCTGATCAGTCAGATTATTGCAGAAACATTTCCTGTAGCTGTGCCTCTGTGCCTAAGAGTATGAGATGTGGCCACAGAGCTTTGTGAGAGCTTGATGCAGAATGAAGAACCCAGCCTCTATTTTACTGCTCCTATACAATGGTTGGTGTTAGTTCTGCTCCTCTAACCACTGCTGCACAAGGATCTTCTTTCTTGCTCCCATATTCTATTCAAACCCCAAAACATGGTCTTGAAGCTTTGGCTCGGTGAATCTCTACCTGTGCAATGACATTCAGTAGGGATTTTCCAAGAGCTCTCCAAAGGGTAGTGCAGCTGCACACCATCTGCAGGAAAGCTTTCCCATTCTTGAACTTTCCAAGGCATTTCTTTATTGGACAAGAAATCCACAGGTTGATGATAAAACGATAAAAAAATCCAAGTTTAGAGGAATTATTTAGCAGTTGAGAGTTAAAATTGGGCCAGATCTCCCTTGCTTATATCCATGACCTGTAGGTTAGCAGCTATAGCCAGCTCATAGAACTTGCAATCAGATGATCTCTTTTCACTTTTGTCCCACCTTAACTGAGAAAAAACATATCTCAGTGTTGACTTTGGACTTTCCCCAAGCCTCTTCCACACCTAATCCTCTTCAGTCAAAATAGTCTGAATCTGGCAAGGAGACCTGGAAGGAAGCAAGGTCCCCTTTTGTCCAGATTTTCTTTTTCATCTCCGCACATTATTTTGTTAAAGTAGAATAGAGAGGAGGAAAAATTCAAGAAATACAAGAGATGATTATTTAGAGTAATAGATAGCTTTCCAGAGAAAGCGTAGGCATTCTCTTCAATAATATTGTTATCTTCTCACAAGATGTCCCTCATGTAAGAAAGAAAACAGATAAGGTGTCAATGTTCCCATGCATTATACTCTCCTTTCTCTTTTATGAGTTATTATCCCAAGGCTACAAATTTTCCAGGGAGTTTTAGGCAGCTCCGAATATGTGTTCTTAAACAGAAAAAGTTACTCAGTGTTTATGACTGTCTCTTCCCCATATTCAAAGTGCTAGGAAATACTGTTTTCTTTTGGTTACTCTCAACTGACAGAAGAAAAGCCTGATGAGAATATAAGTGCCTTCACTAAAGCTATGCAGTTTTACCTCTTATTTCCATGGATTCCTGTGGATATCCATTCCTTAACTATCATACATGAAACATCCAGTCATTCCTATGTTCTGACAGGTATTTCTGATCTTAATGGGCAAGACTCAGTGTCATACAGGTCGATACACACAAAAGCAGCCTGGCTGTGCCTGGAAAACTCACCTATATACATTCCTTATTCAGATAAACCCCATTACAACAGGCACCATTGCAAGGTTCCTATGCCCTGCTCTTCAATCTAAACTATTTTGCTGTCTCAGTCCTGTTTGCAGCAGACAGATGGTAATATTAAGACATTGCAGTATTTCAGGCTGGAGCCCTGCAGAGCTGTCTCAGCAAAGCAAAAGCCTGGCTGGCACCAAGCCCAGGCTCCCCTTGCAGCCCCCATGGGTGCTCCCTTTTCCAGGGCACCGTGCCCAGTGCACTTGCTCTGGGAGTAAATCAAGCAAAGCACACGCAGTTCATCAAACCAACTTTTTACAGCTTCAGAAATAATGAAAAGGAGGCATAAATTTAATGCTAGCAGCTGGAAGATAGAGTAGGAACACCCTCTTCTGTAGCTAAGTTGCTACTAATATCACTGGATATTGTGGTCCTGAAAATTATGGGGTTTGGGTCCAGCAAGTGCCTCCCCCTTCATCCCAGCACTGCTCAGCCTCCCCAAGTGACTATCACTCTGAAAGAGTTTCTAGATCCTCAGAACAAATCTAGTTAAATAATTGACACTTTCCTTTGCTTGATCCAGCGTACAGCCTTTGCCAGTGTTCAGACACTAGAGACCACAAAGCAGCCACTATAAATTTCCAAAATGCACTGTGCTGGTTTAGACTTTCCTCTCTGATGCTTTTCCCAGTATTAACTCTGTATCTTCTCAAAATTACACATTGTCAAATTAAGCACAGTTGGTGGCACATTTATTATTGTTAAGTAAAGCCAATGAAAGAACATTCATTTCTTATACAAAAACAAGGATTTTTACAGAATTCCAGTCTTGGTTCCACACTTCTGAAAAAATCCACTTTTTCTTAATCTCTTAAACTTGGGCTAAGCAGAGTTTTGAGGTTTGCAGAGCTGTTCTCCAGCTGAGTGTTTCCTTTTAGATATGCACACCTCCTTGTTGGACATTCATTATCAAACCTTGTGTTTGCCTTTTATCTACAAGTCCTCTTCAGTGTTCAGCATAAACTACATGGACACCTTGCAGATTGACATTTCTTCATTCATGCTTTACCTTAAACAGCATGCGAAGACATCAAAGAAGAGGAGCCGACTTTGATGTTACAAAATGAAAAACGCCTCATGATTTGCCAAGACCAGGGGAACTTGTAGTTTGCTCTTTTTTTTTTTCCCTTAAAGAAATACTACTGCTTTCCCCATGAATATGTGGAAACCTTTGCCGTTTTCACCAAACCTGTATAAACATTTTGTTCCCAGTAAAAAAACAAGCTAGATCTCATTGCAGTCTGTTAAAAATGGGCCCCAGGGCCTAAACTACAGTGGCTTGAACACACCCTTTATTTAAAGAGCTTTTTTGTTTCTCACCTGTGACTTTGCATACTACGAGTGTCACGACCCCCAGCATCACCTCACTAATGATGATAATGATAGTTCATGTGCTGTGTTTTTCATTCACAGGTCACTGAGAGGGATTTAGAAAAACATGGTCATTCCTATGCTGTAGATAAAGGAATTGTGCAATGAGAGATGTTATTTGGTTTGGCCATGAGAGCAAATAGCCAGCAATAAAACAGAGCTGTCCCAATTCCTTGCAGACACTTGGCTTAGCAGCTCACTCTGATCATGAAATCAAAGGTGATTTCCTCAGCACCATAACAGACACAAAAAGTGCCAATAAGCCTGGGAGGAGGCTGGGCATACCTTGTCAGATTTGGTTCAGAACTCATGTTCCTATTGTTTGGAATAGTGGGAAGGGAGGTTTGCTTTGCGTGTTTTCTGTCATTGTCTGAAGTGAAGAGCTGCCCTGTCCTTATAAGAACAGAAGGAATGTGCATAATTAGTCCAAGGCTAGAGAACAGACACATTCAAAATGAACATTTGTTATTGATTTCCCAGACTGCAGTGGAACTGAGAAGAATATCATGAGAGGAAAAGATCTGTAATTAAATGTGATTTGTTCGAATGCTGCCAAGCTAGGTCATTGCATATGCATCATTCGGCTGCATTGCTGCAGCACAAAGTGCACAGTGCCTCTCCCTGGCACAAACCCTTTGATTAGCCAGCCTCCCCTCGCTGCTGGAAGGGGCCAGCCCTTTTGTTGTTTTGCTGCCGGCAGTGTTGCTTGTGCTATTTCTTTAAGACTCTTCATCAGATGTGGTTTGTCAGGAACATGCCCAGACTGTAAGTCAGAACAGAGCTCATTTTCTTTGATGTGCATTTGTAATGTGCCTGCTCCAAAAGGAGGGGAATGAAAACTTTGGTCACACTGTTAATCTGCAGGACCTAAATTTTAAGCAACTGGATGTGAATGGACTATGCACAAACTGCAGTGTTGGCTACTCCTTTCAAACAGAATTTTATCAATAATTGGTGCCAACACAAGAACATATGTCAAACATTTAACCACAACCAACTCAGGATGAATGTGTTCAGTCCAGACCTTCTGCTATAGAAAGACTTTTTTTTTCAGTTTAGGGCCTGAATTTTTCCAAAACAACACAAATAGCTGTTTTAACCTCATTTATTATTGTATTGTGCTCAAGACCAGCAGAGATACGATCAGTTTGGCTATTTGGCTCTGGTGTTTTAGGTTTTGTATTCAAGGCTTTTACCCTCCAGCAAGTGTTTTACATATTAAAAAAATCTGAAAGTGAAAGGGTTACACTTCCTTGAAGGTCCACTTGAATGGCTGTGAGAAGAGAGCCAAAATGGTAATCACATCCCTATGAGATCATGTTGAAAGCAGCCATGCCTATTGCACAGAGTCTTCTGATGTTGCAGAGGTCTGTAAAACATTTAATCACTAGAGTTTCAATAAATTGAGATTTGTTGTGAGTACTGTAGAGAGCACTCATCTTAGATAAAATGCTGCCTGGTAATGCTCTTACAGCTACATGAGCCAGAATGCAATCGAATATCCAGGGTGATTTAGCCTTGCACCATCATCCCAGAGAAGGGGATGCAGGATTTTCACAGCTACATAGCAGTGGATTAATATAACTATTCATTACAATTCAGGGGAGGCCTGATCCAGCTTCTGTCAGTGGAAGGAAAGATGCCATTTGATTTTACTGCGAGTTTGGATGGGGTTTCATGTGTCTAATCCTGTGACTGCCCTCCACTACCACAGAAGCTTCTCCAGAGCTCTCTATTACTCTGCTGCCCAGGTGGCACCTCTACAGCAGCTGGGCTGCTCTTATTACTCAGTGGAGCCCGGGTGATCCTAATTCTGCCAGGCAGCTAAGCATTGCCACAGAGAGATTTAATAGCTAAACCTTGTCTACCTTGCTTTTTATTTATTCAAGCTTGTGAAGTTCTGACTGACCTAAAATTTAAGTTTGGCATAAACCACGTCAATGTCTGTCTTGGAAAGAAATGAACAATGGAGTTTTGAAGATGGGTCTGCAAAAACTCACAGATGAGACTCTGTGTGGATGAGCCCCAAGTAGCTCTGCTCACAATGCACCTTCTCCTCTGGCCCAAAGTGTGCAGGGAGCCAAGAGACAATCCTGGTTAGCCTATCCTCATTAAACTGCCAGCAATCTCTGTCCAGTTCAGCTTGCACCAAATAAACCTCTTATTAAGACTATATTTTGAGGAAGCCCTTCTCCACCAGTGGCATGGTTTGAAGTTCACTCTGAAAGATGCAGAAACCAAGCTAAAAGTGGACCAAGATTAAAGAGCAAATCACTCACACAGTGGGTCAACCCAAATGACCCCTTCTGCTTTCTTGCAAAGATCCAAACCTATAAACTGCCAATGCAACTTGAAATACTGAAGAAATCAGGAAGGTAGTTTATGTCTCTCAAGCAGTTTAAACAAAACAAACAGCTGAGCCCATTTTATTGTAAAGGTTCTGTGTTTGCTGTCATTACTGAGCAGCAGAATGAGCAAGATTGTAGGTACCAAGGGTGAAAGATGGTTCAGTATATGGTTATATTTTGTCTTTTGTGCCTATACAATCCAAATACACATTAGATGAAAAAACCTACCTGGGCTGCTAGAGCCAAACAAATGAAAAGGATGCCTTTGACCAAAGAGCACTGAGTTTTCAGAGACAGCTCCTGAAATATGCCAGGTTTGAGAATGGAAGCCTCAGAGCATCAGTCCTTTCCCCTTGGCTGACAGGCTCTTGCAAAAGAACAGAAGAGGTTTTCCAGCAAATATTTTGAGTGTCAGGGGAAAAAAACCCGTCATGAATTAATGTGGATTTTGAGGAGAATGATATTGCCTAAAAATACCATTGTTAGTACAGGCTTTTCTGACAGACTTGGCAGGTTTCTATAGCACCTTCTGACTATATGAAGTTGTGTGTGTGACTTAACCTTTTTATTTCTGCCTTTTGGAGTTTAGTCTCTGTCACTGTTGCCCTCTGCATTCAACTCCTCTGAACTCTCAGTGCTCCTGACACTCATTGTTATTCTGCTCTCTGCTTTCAACAATATTCCAATGATATTCCTCCCTGTCAAAGCACTGACTCAGTCTACCTTAGAAAACTCTCAGGAACAGTTGATCTCTAAGAGAGAAATGAATATTTCTAGTTTCATTATCATTATTAACTGGCCAAATGCCAGGATTAAAACATTTAACTGAAAAAAAAGTATTCTCAATGTTATTTATATCACTCCCAGCAAAAGAAATTTCACAATTTAGTGTTTTGCTGTGCTTTAAGGTTGAACATTTTTAAGAACTGTTTGTCAGCATCACATTCATTTCTAAACTGCTTTGCTGCTACTGCCCAAGTCCCACCCCATGGCCCCAGTTTCAGGCTATCAGATGTTGAAAAGAACTGTTTGGAGACATAAGGATTAGCAAGGTGAAATCCTGTGTGATCCCTTTGTTTCACAGGCCAAACACTGAAAAGCACACCATCTATAAACCATTCTTATGCCCCATTTTTGTGAGCCCGAAATAAGGTCTGGTCAAATCACCATAAATATTCTCACTAAACATTAGCTCATTCTTAAGGAAGTAGTTGTCAGTATCAATTGCAAGAAGTCCTTTTCAGTTTTGTAAAAGCTGTGTAGCAGCAGACCACAGATGGGAAGGTAAAGGAAGCAGATTAGGCTCTCATGCAATGTTGTGCCAGTTTAAGATGCCCACATCCTGTCACAAACTACACCCTCCTCTGTAGCAGCAGCACTTCTCTACCACAGTCACTTCTCTGCCATTTTTTGATGTGTTCAGACATCAGGGAAATCCCCCAGCCTGCAAGAGCCTCATTCCTAGGCATGGCTTCAGCCAGTCCCAGGACTTAGTGACCTGCAGCCAGCAGGGACTGCAGCTTCTGCTGCTCCTGCACTCCCTGCAGCCTCCTTGCAGCACTGCCAGGACCCTCTGACACCCCAGGGTCTTGTTTGAACACACCAAGTAGCTCCCCAAGAGCAAAAACAATGCCCTCCACCCTTTCTGAAATCCCACCCTGTACTAGGAGACTAAACCAGCCACAAACAAAAGTAGAGGCATAAATACTCTGCAGTCAATAAGAGCAAATTCAGAATCACAACAGCAATTCCAGCACCCAGCACAAATGCCTGAGAGCTCTGGGGAGGACAGGAGCTGTTTGCTGCGTGCCTCAAGGCAGTCTCTGCCTGCTGAGAAACCTTGGGAAGAAAGTTCTCAACACCCAGGAGTTTATCCCATCCCTTAAAGACATGCAGCACTGGCTGCTGTCAGAACTGTGCTGCAATGCAGAAATACCTGCTGGCTTTGCCTATTTTGGCAATATTTGGTAGCACAGATTTGGGACCTCTATGCTGCATCATGGTCTCTGAATATTTCATAAATAAACCTGTTTATTACTAGCATAATGAACCAATCTCACGTAGCTGTAAACTCTGGTTAAGGAAATAGGTCCATTTCCTCCACACTGGCAGGTAACAAGCATTACACAGCAGTGACCCAAACACTTCTCTGAAATCTTCCAGAAAACAAGGGCTATGTGGTATTTTTTGCTTGGTACTACAGCTCTAGCACCACTAGACCACTCTATAGTACCACTGTAATGTCAGATTCTCATTTATCTTTCCCCAATTGCACTTCTGCAATTCTGGGAGAAAACCACTTCACCTGTCCTTAAAGACCTAAGAAATGCTACTGGACTTTGAATTATTACACACATCCATCTAAAAATATCATCTACATACTTGTTTCCTTACCTGAGAAGCTCAGAATTGGAACTTAGACATGTGAACTCCATCAGCAATAAGCAAACAAGGAAGAGGGGAAAGAAACAAAATCAATCTATTGCAAATGGTCAATACAGCAAATAAGAGCTGACACTTATTGCTAATTGAGGGGCTATAACATCAAACAAAATGATTAAGGACTTAGCTGGGTCTAACAAAATACATGAGCAATTTAGGTTCTTCCTGTAAAAAAAATAGCAATATTTATTTGATTCATCCACAGCACAGCAGCCTTAGCAATGTGTTTGTATATTCCAGGGCCAGCTTACAGGACATCAGGTCTCCTGTGCATGAAGATGTAGCTTTGTTCATCCATAGCTCCCTCAAGGAGTCAGTTAATTGAGGGCTGAAGTTAAAAAGTTTGGGTTGAGCACTTAGATCTCAAAGACTGAAAAATGGGACTGTTAAAAGATTAAATCAGGAGCACCTTAGAAAAAAGGTCACAATAAAGAAAGTGCATGTATCTCATTTTAACTGGGCTGCTGGTGATCAGGCATGAAGTAGCCAACAATGATACACCCTTCTGAAAACTCAAGGTTTCAGCTGAGAGATCAAGTCTGGAATTAAAACAGAGTTAAATTTAAATTCCAGAGTTCACTGGATGCTATACTGGAGTAAAAGAAGGTCTGTCCTATGCTTTGAATTGGATCAGTTTTTCAAGGCAAACTTAGAGCTGACTATTACACTTAGAAAAAAAGAGCATCTCTCCACACTGAGCATTTTTGTCCTTCAGTCTCTAGCTCAGCATCATTACAAGCAAACAATTCAAACCTGTCACAGCCCCCCCAGCTTTACAATTTATAACCTGCTGCAAAGCCACACTTGAGCCAAGCCTTTCTTGGAACTTGCTAGAGCAGCTCGTGGGATTACTGCCCCAAAGTGTGCCTTCTGCCTCCTGCTGGAGCACAAGAGAACCTGAAACATCACAAATTCATTTTCCACATGGAAGATGACTTTCAGATTAATTTTTCTCTTCATGTTTATCCTTAAGGTGGTTTTCCACTCAGAACTCTGAAGAAAATAAAGGGGTACAGGAGGGTGTGGGGGTGTGGTGAATTCTGGCTCATATGCAGCCTACATCAAAAGTTACCAGGGCTACAAACCAGTTAGGAAGCCAAGCTGACAGACCTAAGCAAGAGACTGCTGGGCCCCCTGAAGGAAAAAGAAATGGCTGAAAGACATCAGAGGAGAAAAAATAAAAAATTAAAGTCCATCCTGTTGTGCTAAGCTGGTCAGAGCATGCCCACTTCATCCTATTTAGGGTGAAAATGTCTAATATTATATCTGTCTGGAAAAAAAGAAAAAAACAAGGAACTTAATTCAAAAGGTCTGAGCATTTTTCAGGCTTTTCCCCTGACACTCAGTGCTGCTGAGGGCCCCCTTGCAGACAGGACAGGCACAGGCACTGCTGGGGGAAGGGATGAGGGCAGCACCAGCAGAGCCCTGCATCCTGTGAGGGATCCCTGGGCAGCCACAGCCAGTGACAAATCACACAGTTATTCTCATCAAAGTGATAGAAACAGAGCTGATCTAAACAAGCAGAAGGCACTGTTCTGTTTGGTCTGTACACTTTGTACACTGCCACTTGGGAACTTAATTAGTCCACATGCTTCATGTTTCTATCTTTAGTCTGATGGCATACAGCTGTTCTTTTCAGCATCGCTGCCTGCTGCCCTTTCCCTGCTGTTGGGGTACACTGGGAAATAGAAAAGGAGGGATTCCCTCGAGTTTAACCCTCTGCCAGCCCTTGCTGATTGCCTAAACCAAACATTTTAACCCAAATCATGAGGTAAATTGTTTCATTACCTCATGGGAGTTTTCCCACATCCCTCCCCAGGGATGGGGAGGAATTCCACAGTCTCAGGGTGCTGATCTCATCACAGGGCTACTCTTCAGAGCCCAAATGCTAAAAAGAAAAAAAAATGAACCCATTTCAGGGCAATCTTACCTGCTGGGATGAAGGGGAAGCATTTTTGAATCACGGTCAGCATGAGGTGAGGGGACAGAGCTGGTTCTGCTTCCCATCTCAGCTGAGGTGGATTTGTGGCAGAAGAACAAGCCCTGGACATGAAGTATGAAGGGATATAGATTATTTCAGGATATCAAGACCTAGCATTTTTCCAATGGCCTGCTGTGGTAGACAGTGACCAAGTTTGTGCAAGGATTTAGGAATAAAAAAAATTCTCCAGGACTGAGGTTGTGGTGAATTGTTCATACTAAAATGCAGGGAAAAAAATCTACTGAAGATGCCCAGCTGGGCAATGAAGACAAAATTGGGGAAAGACTCAGGAATGAGGTGTGAGCTCCCACTCCTGGTTGCCTCTATGTTCAGCATCAGGTTAAGTCTCAGCACCCCTGTTTCCAGCACAGGAAGGAGGACAAAGCTGGCTTTATAGCCTGAGTCTGCCCAGGGAGCAAGGGAGTGCCCCTATGCACTACATCTAATAAATGAAGGTCTTCAAAATCCCTCAGCTGATGTCATTTCTTGCACAGGGTGTCACAGCCTTGGCCTTTCAGCTGGGACATTCATATCTCCCAGCTGGAATGCAGCTGGCATCCCCAGTCCTGGCTGTAACCTCCCAGCTCAAAATGCAACTAATTTTTCTGAGCAGTTAAGAAGTTCCACATTCATCTACTCCCGAGGTTTAACCATATCAGTACATTCCACCACCTGCCTGCCCCCATTAGTTTTTGTCTCTTGTAATAATTTTTTTTCTCATATTCTAGAAATCCCTGCTTGACTACTTTGACAGTGATGTTATCATCAGGTGCTCTACATCATGCCACACTCATGAGTTTTACATTCCTATGACATGCCAGACTTTGATACAATTACAGTTTGGCTACATATCTTAATTTATGTTACAATATTGCTGCAGTGATATCAGAGACAAATGTTTAATTCACAGAAACTCAGTTTCTAACTACAGTCCCTGAATGCAAACAGCAGACTTCAATATTTTTTCATCAATTTCTTAGTTCATAAAAATCAATTTTTGTAGAGTTTTTACACTATACATAAAAGACTGTGGCATCAATTAGCCTTAATTCTTTTTTTTTTCTTTTTTGGAAACCTCTTTGTAGGAAAATCTCATATTTCAGCAATTTGCATTATCCACACAATCTGCTTTGAAGTTCTAAGTTATGGTAAGAAAAGGATCCACTTATCTGCACATAAAAAATGTTCAAAGCTTATAAATTCCCTGAAACAGATGTACATTATCATTGGATTTGCCTTTCTCTCTTTGCTGTTGCATGGCTAATAGAGTTTCATGTGCCCCCTCACATCCTCCCCATTTAGCATCTTTTCTCTACAGAAGCATGCACCCTACTGTGCCAATCCACACTTCAAAGATTTCTGTCTATCTATTAGAAACAAAGCACAAAGTGAGAACATATGGCCCCTTTTAAATTTCCCACATTTAAGTCAATATCGTTTCTTTTCTCCTTTGGCAAAGAAACATAATAAGGTTTATCTTCTCCCTTCCTAAATCTGCTGGCTCTCTCAAACTGCTTGTGCCAATTCAGCAGTTACTTTGCAGTATCAGACTTGGCAGCACATATGAAAACAAAATCTCTAATTTTTTAAATTGCTTTTATTTCTTCAGATCAAGAAGATGCATTTAAATGATGAAAAAGGACAAAATGAAACTGCACACTTTCAGATAAGTGGATTTTAAATCCATGAAAGGGCACAAGAGAAAGTCAATTCCAAAAAATTGTCTTGTTCAAGTTCTTTTTATGGTGACATCTTTCTAAAGTGACTGAAGGGATGGAAGAATATTCTGGAATCTTACTGCACCTGCTTGTCATGTGTTGCCAGAGCCTCCACAAAAACCCAGTGCTGGGGCTGAGGGGGATGATGAGACCCTGAGACACTGACACCCCCCTTGGGGACAAGGAACACTTACTTGTCTCAGTGACTCTGGCTCCTTGGGTTTCTCTGCTGGTGTCACAGACACAGTGAACACACCTCTCGTGTGCCAGGAAGGAGAACTTTTGGCTCATTCCTTTGGAGTGGCTCCATCCTGCACATCCTTGGGGAGATGAGTAAGAGGGCACACTCATGGTGAGATCTGCTGTTCAGGGGATTTCCTTTGCTGTTGTGGGCTACAGAAGCAATATCCAAAGAACACAGGCTCCAAGTAAAACAAACTTCATTAACTATTGTTAGAAAGATCAGCAGACACATAATATCCTGTGAATGCCGAATTCCTGATTCAATTATAGCAAAAGGGGTTGTAGTGATGATGTTTTCAGCAGAGAAAGGAAAGTCTTGCCCTGCTCCTGAAAACATGACTTAATCCTTTAATTCATAGTTACCAGCTAAAATGACTCCGTATTTCAGGCTCATAAGATATCAAGATTGTAATCTTTAAATTAATTTATTTCAGCATCCATTTATTAGACCAAGAAAGTTCTAATAAAAACCTGTCCCTAACCAGTTCAAGCTCTGATTGTCCCAGGGCCCTGATTCCACAAGGGTATA
The DNA here is from genome assembly GCA_013400855.1 of Buphagus erythrorhynchus. Lineage (NCBI taxonomy): Eukaryota > Metazoa > Chordata > Aves > Passeriformes > Sturnidae > Buphagus > Buphagus erythrorhynchus. Next base: position 88,638 of record VZTT01043463.1, on the reverse strand, counting down.
AATTGAAGTACTTCTGTTGATCCAGGGAAGCTGCACAAAATTTCCAGTGAAACCTATGGAAGTCATATGCTCAGAGCCATTGAGGGTTGTGGCCCTAGCAGATGGCACACTCAAACAGCAAGTTGTGATTATAGATATCAAAAGTAAAAAATATTCCCTGAAAAGGCTGTAAAGAGACTGGAGGAATGCAAGGCCCACAGTGCTGCCTTATTACTTCCCTTCGTACTTTTGCACTTACTGGAAACTCAGAGTCTCTTTAATTGAGCTTTTCCTCCCTCCACTCCTTGCAGGGTGAGAGGGTTAATTGCTTTGGACTGAAACATTACAGTTTTTGTACTCCTGCTTCCTGCTGACACATTGGGTATGCAGAGATGCTGTGTGCACACACCATACAGGAGCCCCCCAGCAGTCTGAGCAGGGATGAGAACAGCTCCAGACTTCCCAAAAATGGGATGAGAACAGCTCCAGACCTCCCAAACACGGGATGAGAACAGCTCCAGACCTCCCAAACACGGGATGAGAACAGCTCCAGACCTCCCAAACACGGGATGAGAACAGCTCCAGACCTCCCAAACACGGGATGAGAACAGCTCCAGACCTCCCAAACACGGGATGAGAACAGCTCCAGACCTCCCAAACACGGGATGAGAACAGCTCCAGACCTCCCAAACACGGGATGAGAACAGCTCCAGACCTCCCAAACACGGGATGAGAACAGCTCCAGACCTCCCAAACACGGGATGAGAACAGCTCCAGACCTCCCAAACACGGGATGAGAACAGCTCCAGACCTCCCAAACACGGGATGAGAACAGCTCCAGACCTCCCAAACACGGGATGAGAACAGCTCCAGACCTCCCAAACACGGGATGAGAACAGCTCCAGACCTCCCAGCCATGGGTATCTATAGAGCACCATATCTGTGGCTTTGAAAATCAGCACTGGCCAAGTGAGACCTTAACGCTAATTGCCGTGGCATTTCACTGTTTATCTTAGTCGAACTAGCATTACCAGTCATGGTTGTTAACAACCTCAAGTGGCACTTTATTCATCTATCAACAGCCTTACCCTGTGAACAAGCAAGCAAAGAACTATAAACACCCACTCCAAAGTCACTCTGTAGGTTTAAGCTGAAGCCCACAGAAAAAAGGCTATTCACAGATCATCAGAGAGCAGACAAAACACAACCTTCAAACCAATGTTTTAATCTACAAAGTTTTATTTGTCTTTTTAAACTTGTAAACCATAAAAAGAGCTTATCAAATATCTGAAATTAGTACAAGAAAAAATGATGAATCATAGCAAACTGCATTTGTAAGGTCCAAATTCAAAGACAAGCATGGGGCTCTTCTGCTTCTATTTATGAAGCTGGAAACAAATTTGGCCCAGTTTGTTAGGTGTTTTATTAAAAATTCACAAAGCCTCAGCATGCTATGCTTTGTGAATAGAACAGAATGGGAAGGAATAAATGCAAGAATAAGCACTCAGCACCAGAAGGATCTGAACCCCATATCTTCATCCACAAAATACAACACCAAAGGAGTACATACATCCCTTAGCTGGTAGTTATTAGAGGCAGCTTTGTCTCTAGGCACTCAAAGGAAGACACACACCCACATCACAGACATGTCCTAAAAACCAGAAAGCACAATGCACATCATTACCAGTATGCCTGCTATTGTAAATGTTTGCTCATTGCCAAATTATGAAGCCCCTTAATATTATATCTTCAACATTCTTAAAAAAACTTCTGGAACTTTTGACTCTCAGACGCCAGAACACCAGCCTGATGAGACAACCTACAGGCCCAGTCTGTCATTCCTTGTGGTATAAAGATTATCCTTTGTGTCAGTAGATTTCACAGGCATAGTTAATGCTTAGTGTTTAGAAAAATCAGGACAGATACTGAAACTTTGGGTAACATTTGACCAACTTTTGTGTGTTTGTAATCAAAGAGAAAAAGAACTGATGTCAAACATTTCCCTCAGCTTGGGCAGGGACTCAGGAAAACAGGGATCCTTCTTCATTCTGCCACAACCCCAGTGATTATCTGCATCTTTCCTGCCTTGTGCCTCCCCCTGCACGCTGGAGATTCACCTCTTATAGAAAGTCCTTCAAGTTTTCCCAGTGAAACGCATTCTACAAACTACTGCTGCTGTTTTATGAGCAAAAACTGTACCATAAGAGATTCATAAAAGCAATATGAATAAAAACTTCTCCAAACAGCCTTTTCCTGCCTCTGGTGTGTCTCGCCCAGCCCCTCTGTTGGAGTTCTTTGCTATCCCAACACTCCTCAAATCTTTCCATCCTTCCCTTGCCAGTCTTTCTTCACAGCTCTAACCCTCACAGTAATCTGCCAGAATAGTCCTTAAATCCTGCTAGTGTAAAACAAAGAAATTAGAATACTTCATCCATGTGACTCCTATCATTTTAGCTCATTTAGGATTGAATTATCTAGAAATGTATAGAAATACAAAAGTAAATTAAAGCATCATTGAAAAACTCATTATTTAATAACTGTAATC
>VZTT01043463.1:53469-78157 GCA_013400855.1 Buphagus erythrorhynchus | reverse complement strand
GATGTGCTCCACTGTCAAAGGAAACTTCAAGTACTTCTGAGAACTGAAGTGTCTGGCAACCAGGCCCACAGTGCTGCAAACACACGGAAAGACTTGGGCAGGCATCAACCATGCACCGAGGACTGTGTAAAAATACAGTGCTGTTACTGGGTTTGGGCCTGGCTTGGTTTGGTTTTAATAAAAAATGGCATCTGCTGAAGTGTTTGTGGAGTGTATGGAAGTCCTTTCTAAAATTCCCACACTGCTGTGTCACCCTGATGGCACGAAGCACACAGCAATACAGCAGGAAAGGGGATTACAGCAGTGACAGAGCACAGGGCAGAAAATGCAGGGACATCCCCTGAAAGCCTCACTCACTGAGAACACAGAGTTTAAGTCAGCCAGGAGAACCAGGCTATCTAGCCATGAATCTAGCTACTTATCTTGATACTCATATTAGCCCTACAGGTGAAAATTCCTGCCTGTAGCTTCCAGCAAATGAAAAATCCAACCCATCTATCTCCCAACCTTCAGGATAAAAACATTTCTATCCATTTTATCTTGAATATTAATCACATCTTGCCTAGAATTCCTAAGTGACTGAACATGTGAAATGTGTGCACTTCTCACAAGTTCTCCTTGCTGCTTTCAAAGGGGAAGCAACTGCATTAATATTGTGAGATTCTGATCTGAGAGCCTCAGCAGCTTTTCTTAGGGTTGTCAACTTGGCCAGAGAGCAGAAACATCCCTGAAACACACCCAGTGTGAACAGCACACTCTTCATCCTGCCTACATTCAGTGGGATGCAACACAGACTGGCAGATGCTGACCACTGCCTGATGCTGATCTATCAGCTCAAGACAGATTTGTTCTGTCAATGAAGCCTCTCACCAAAGGAATGAAAAGGACATCTTGTCTGAACAGTTGATGCTTCCATGACTCTGGATTTAATTGGAAGTGCCCACTGTTCATAAAAACATTACATTTGCAGAGCCAGGACTTTAAGGTGGATAAGAGGGGGGCTTCAAACTAAAAGGGATTTTTGCACCAGATTATCAAATAAAACCAGTCTGTTGAATTCACACAGGGCAAAACTTTGCTAATGGGCAGAGGGAATCTGCACACCACATCTAGGCCAGCAAGTAAAACCAGGGAGTATTCTTCAGTTCACAGAAGATTTTGTGCAGAGTTGCTGACACAAGATTAATAGTAATTTTATTCTTCTTTTAATCTGAAATTTGATTGTACTGGGATTTGCTGACTGGGATAACTCACTAGCATTTTTTCTCCATCCAAAAAAGGGAGGTACTGTTTTCTTGTCAGTTTTAATAAGACTGAATGCTCCTTCTGATAAATTTGTTATGTATCCAGACAAATATCTTTAAATCTAAGCAAAGCCAAAAGTGTGTTGTTTTTTTTCTTTTTTAAATTTGCAGCTGAAGAAACAAACATAACTAATGAGTCAATGTCATTACTGCAACATTTCAGCAAACACTTCCCTCTGCCTTATGAGCAGTTTCTGTTATGAAACATAAAAGCCTAAAATATATCAAATATACACCAAGATGACCTGTTAGCACTCTGGTTGGGTTGTGAGCTGGTAACCAAGTTAGCCCATGTAAAGCTTGGCACTATTTGAGTTGATGAGTGAAAAAGAGGGGCTGGAAGGAGGACAGAGAAAGGCAGGAGATGATCTCTAAGGAGAGAAAAAGGGGTTTGGACACTTTTAGCCAAAAAGCTCTGCTATTAACCTCACTTATTTGCAGATGGCATCTAAAAAGACAATTCAGATCATCCAAAGAACTCATAGAAGACGAAAATGTCAGGATCTTTTCTTCTTTTTTGTTTGTTTTATTGTAAGTATCCAGCTACGGAATCTACTCTTAAGTCACAATGAAAACTCCTGTAATTCTTCTATTTTAAAATAATTTTTAAAAATAAAACAAGCAAGCAAGAAATCAATGCTTGAGGTTTCTTCAGAGGTACCCAGTGCCTGTCAGGAGCCAGGGTCCATTCCCCTTACCTGAGGGAAGCCTTCTGCTTCTTCTCAGAGCTTCTTGCTTCTTCATTAGCTTTGTTTTCAGCTCTGTGCCTGGCACTCTGCAGATCTGCCAAGAGAAAGTACATTACTGTCACACTGCTGTCCTTGCTGAGCAGCACAACTAACATTCTACACTGCAAATCTGTCTGTTGGTGTCAGTAGATCAGGATGTGATGTTTCATCTCATGTAACCTTCTCAGTCTTGCTTTTGCCCACATGACAGATTCCACTCAGATGCAGCCTCGACTGCAGGATATCCATCAGTCAGGGGTAGGTTTACCCTGCCCAGGTGGAGCCACGTGCACTGACAGGCTCAGTGCTGGCAATTCCATGCTGTACTAATGCAGCACAGAGCTCTGATTGTTTTATTAAAATTGAGGCGACCAGGCTCTCCTTTTAGATCTGATGCCTACATTTTCTACTGAGGTATTACTTTAAATACTTTAAAGTATTTCAATTTAGTACTGCTCTACCTACTGAAGTAATTATGCTGATGCAATTATTATTACAGTGAAGATAAGTCGGAAAAGCCATCATGGTACAAACATTTTTATAATGCCAGACTCTACCAGCACAGAAAATGTGCAATTTTTATGCACAGATTCTTATGTTTACTTATGCTTAATTGTTTACGTATGCTTAATTGTTTATTTTTACCCAACAGCACTGGTAGCTATGCACTGACAAGAAACCTTTTATACCCCTACACCTACTTCCACACAAACCAAGTGCTGCAATATCAGCAGAGATAAAGTGGTGCAAGTCAAGAAAGCCTTAGATCTGCCTTGCAGTGCACAAAGACAATTACACTACATATGGGTTACTGCTGCTTCCAAAAGAAGCAATCCATCAGAAGGGAGAACCCTCATTTGCTGATGAGACACTGAAAGGAGGGCAGGTAATTTTCCAGTCAAGATCATAAAGCAGGTTCATGGGGTTTAAAATACCCACAAAATTATTTGCCTTTAAGTATACATGTATTTGTATTACCAAAATATAGAGATGGATTTTCAAGGGACTCTGGAAGTTTTCTGTATTTTCTCAAATGGCTGATTGCACATCCTTACCAGTGTGATTTAACAAGATACTCTTTTTCTTCTGGCTGCCATCTGGTGCCACAGTAAGTTTCACTCGCAGAGTTTTGCTGGAACTAGGAGAATGGTTTACTGATGCATCAACTACCTCATAGATGGTATGAAGCAAGCTGGTAATGTCCTGCAGTTGGATTGAAACACAAAAGAACACAGTACTGTGAAAATGGCATGAAATCTAAAGCTTTGATGCTTACAATTGTTTTGGATTTGGCACTATTAAAAGCTGAAGTATCCTCAAAGGTTACTGAATTTAGAAAACTTCAACTGGCACAGAGTGTTACAATCTTCAAAAATGGGTTTATGAATTGGGGTAAAGAAGATCAAGACAATAACAACAGCACAAGATCTGCAGGTTTCCCAAGCTCTGAATCAGGAAAATGGTGTTCTACCTTTTCTTTTCTTTGATTTACACAGAACCCAGGGATAATCATTCATACTCCACTAAAAATTGAGTTCACATGGCCAAAACAAATACATCAATTGAAAAAAATCTTGGATATTACTGTCTTCCTATTTGCTTGGTTTTGGCTTTTTTTTTTCCTTGGCATAGCTAAATGGTTGATTGTATAGAGGAAAATCAGTAAGAAAAGTAGCAGAACTGTAAACCTCAGGTTTGGAAATAAATTATGTCTGTCTGAATGTCACCCTACCATCTGTGTTTCAGGGTCTAGCTAATTTTGCAAAATTCAACCAGTTTTAAACACACATTTTGAACTGCAAATATTATCCAGTCAGGCCTATTACAGAACCTTCTTCACAGATCTCTTTGAAGGCAATGGGATGTGAACAGAGGCTTATATGTCTGGCTATATTGGAAAGAACACCAGCCAATTTTAACAAGCCAATGGTTTCAAACACTGTTTAGTAGCTGGTGATGCTCAGAGGTCTCTCAGGTTGATTTATTCCAGCCAGGCTCAAACAGGGTACTACCTTAAATTGCCAGGATGAAAAGGGGATCTCTTGGCTCACTGCTTTTCCTCAAAGGGATTTTACCCAAACTGGTCTTGGGCACCAACCTAAGGCCAAAGCATTCTGATAAAGCATTCTGATCATTGCAGGCCATAAAGAGCCCACTGAATGCATATCTGAGAACTTCGTGCTGCTCCTCCTTTTCCTTGATCTCTCCTACCACCTAAGCTCTTTCCAGATGCCTGCAAGCACAAAGGAAATACCTAAATCATCTTTTGTTAAGCATAACTGGTTCTGAGGATTAGGAGTCAGGTCTATAAAAATTCAAAACCTCCACAACTTTTCCTCTGCTCAGGAGTCACATCTATAACATGGGCAGCTCCAAGTTTAGTACACCCTAATGGAGGCCCCCACCACTTTAGTAATCAATATACCACAGAGTCCTCATTATGGAGCCAGCTTTAAAGATGACATAGAAATACTAACTTCTACTCACACAGAATTTAGGGGAATACTGACCTTATGGCTAGGACCAATGATATTATAGTAGATGAATTTCCAGCTCAATAGGAAGAATGAATAGCTAAATCCTAAGGGGTCCAGAATTTGTCTTAACATGTAACCTCTCCAACTTTTCTGCACTCAGGGGAATTTCTCCAGACTTGTAAGTTCAAGACAATATATTCATAAAAAGAGAGCAGAATTTGCAGTGCCTCTTTTATTTTTCCAGTGATATTTTTTTTCTCTCATTGCTGCATGAGTCTATATGGGCTGTTATTACCTACCAGTAGCTGCTTTCCATGCTCTTGACAATCACTGTCTAAAGCTTGAGTGTGGGACAGAATGATCTGTGTCCATCTGGTGGACACCTCACAGCTCTTTAACACATCTCCCTTCTCCCTAATTTGAAACCTAGCCAGACCTCTAAATGTGGCCAGACAGAGCCACATTTGACAGCCAGCTTGAAGGGCTGGATTTTTATTTCATCTAAGAGGAAAAGCCCAGGCAAGCACATAAAGAGACAAACAAGCCATATCTGTTGTTTTATACATCCTCTGTAAGTCATGTTCTAGGAGCACTGTGCTATAATCCTACACTTTGATAAACCTTGCCTTCAGCAAACTATTTCAGCACAGTGTTGATTCTTTACTGGGCTCCATACACTCAGCACATGGGTGAATGGGGTTTTTCCCACACATTCCTGGACAAGTGCTGGTTAGCCAGCATGTCATCTTTCCACTCAAGGCTGCTATCAAGAGGTCATTATCAACTCTTTCATTCACAATAATCTGCCCTTCTTCCTTTTTTCAGCTATGCCAGATATTTGTAAAACCAGATGTTTGTACATCTAATCTATTTTACCCTCACTAATCAAAGACAAAAAACCCCCAATGTCCTTTTACATTATTTTTTTCAGGGTTGAGGTCTAACTGGCTAACTGGCTGACAATCAGACCCTCACAGAACACAAGGGGCATTCTCAACAAGCTGTTTGACTCAGCAATTTAAAAATTACTCCCAAAGGCTGTCAGGGAAGGGCAAACCTGTGTGACACATACTTAGCAAGTCACAAATATGTACACACACATAGCACATCAGGACGAGTTTTATGTCTCTGCCAAACAGGCCCAAATTAATCCAAATTAATGTCCAGGCTGTGAAATGACTGCACAGAGGACTCAGCCCAGCCTTGTGGACTTACACACTGCTGCCTTTGCACTCTGCTGTGTGTGTGACATGCAGCCTCCTGCACGGAGCTCTGCACTCTCCATTCTGGCGCTGCAGGAACGTGCCTGTCACACGGGACGTGTCCAGGGTCGAGGCCAGGGACAGCCACGGGCAACCACTTGGTGCTGATCTCTTAAATACTGACAACAACGTTTTTACTACAGGATTCATTTACCTGTGGTCCTAATTTGGGGATGGGAATTTCAGCAAATGGACAGTTCTGATTTGGTCAGACAAGGCTGCTTGGGTTGTTCTGCCTCTCTCGTACCACGGTCCTGGCTGAGCAGGCACCAGCTACAAGGCAGCTTGAGCCTCCTGTTGCTTCACAATTTCTGCTTCATAATTATAACATATGAATTTCTGAGGCACTGATCTACTGGGAATGGCCTTTGTCAATAAAATTTGAACTGTGACTAAAATTCTTTTCTCACAGCCCTGTTTTGGCAGCTAATATGGTAATGGTTACTTGTCAAATTGGTAGCAATAGAACATTAAGATATATGTTACACACTCTGTATTTTATGGTTACATGTATATTTACCCCTAAAAGTATATTCATCTTCCAGTAGCCTGCCAGCAGACTTGTTTCCCTTAAAAGCTGTCCCACTGAACATTATTTGTGTTTAAATTCATTTAACAACTTCCTAAATTCATTGAGACAGCTTTGCCTTCTGTATACCAGCTTGTGCATTTCACCATCCTCAAGAAATCTAGCATCAAAGATCAAGAATAAAGCCTAGTTAAATGTTCCTCTTGTCTGATACATAAACCAGCATGACACAAAGCCCACCTACCAAAGAACTGAACATTTCTGCACAATGAATTATGAGTTTTACAAATCATGGGATTTTTCAACTCTTTTGCTTTAGACTGCTTGGCCCTTCCCCCACAAAAAGTGGATTTTTAGACTACTGTATTAAATGGGTAAAGAGAAACAAGAATGAATAAAAATATTTCTCTCCATCATAGCAAATGGATTATATTTAGAGGGGAAATATGCTGCATGACTTCTGAGGGGCTTCTGGTATGCAGAATTTCTGCTGGGATCTCTAAGTTAATCAGGTACAAAAGCTGAAACTATGATATTTTTCCACAGAGAGGAAACAAATGCTCATTGAGAAGTATCCAAAGAGCCAGCACATGCCATACCCAGATTTGTCCTTTGCTTATTGAACACCACGGTTGGTTTTTCCAGGGTCAAAACCCCACCCTTTTTTATCAAGCAGCCAATACAACAAAGTATATTAGGAAGAGAAAATTGTATAGATTGCCCAAAATATTTCCATCCAAAATATTAAAAACCAAACAGTTAAGCCCACACATGTATGCTGCACTCAGACATCTATCTGCAGAATACTTTATGGATCTCCAGTAGGAGATTAATAGTAATTTATAACAGTCAGAGAAACCAATGGGGCTGAAAAAAGAACAAGAGCACTGAAGTATTCCTCAGTCCTTACAGAAAATATGTGAGACTGAGAACGTCCCTATTCCAGGTATTATTTTCTATTTTTAAGGAATATTAGTGGTACAGAAATGACCTTCTTTTTCCCATATTAGCATAGATTATCATCACAAGACTAGTTAGCAAATTAGAGATTTTTGTTGAAGACACTAATAGGATTTTCCATTAGAATTAATTTAACAAAATTAGATATTTGTACTCAAAAAAACCCACGAGCAAACGCCCAAAAAACCCTAAACCACCAGCCTCCCCTTAGAAAAAAAAACAAAACAAAAACAAACCACAGAACACCCCCAAAACCAAAGAGTTTAATAAAATTGAAAGATTCAAGTCTGAGTCTCTGTAGCTTGCCTGAGAGAGAATTCTTTGACTACTCTTAAAACCAAGAGAAAAAGTTATATTTTATCTTAATATTTCTATCTGACATGGAGCCACCATTTCTAATGACTGAAATGATGGCCATAGATACAGACAGGCACTGCTCCTCTATCCATTGTTCTTTCTGTATCCTGAGTTAGTACAACCACAGTGAAAACCAACAACTTTCAAGATAAGGGTCAGGCTAATAAATGGTTGCCCCAAAAAAGCCAATATCCTTCCCCAAGTCAATGACTGGTGCTGAGTTCTAAATGTAGATATAACCTCAAACCTTTTTATTCATCAGAGCATAGGAGTAAAAAAAATCTAACAAGGCAAAAAACAAGTCACAAAGGAAACATAAGAGGAAAAATTGGGTATTTAATGTAAGATACAAAGAACAATTTTAGCATTAAAAATGCATGAAGAGAAACATCAATACCAGTTCATTACCTTTCCCTTGGAAAAAGATAAATACAAATGTCTCATTTGTACTTTGTTTGTAGTCTGATTTCTACATCCAGCAGGATGTTTTTATTGCAACATCAGCTCTGTTTGATCACATACATTTTTGAATCATTCTTATTTGGAACGCAAAAGGAACTTCACTTGTTATCTGCTCAAAAGCTGCTCTAGAAGAGATTTCTTTTTTTTTTTTTGTCCTGACAAGCAACTTTCTTGTGTGCTTATTCCTGTGCAGCCGCTTACCAAAGAAACTCAATTTTACAAGGAAAAACTGATTTAAAAAAAAAAAAAAGCTAGTGTTTATGAAGTATAATTACATTCAGAGAGTTCAATATAAAACCTCACGGATCAAAACACATTAGTTCAATTATCCAAGTTTCAAGTCCGATTACAAATACTCGTGTGAAGATAATTGCAGTGCAGCTGTCAGTTTTAAAAAGGCCTGCTGTACATAATGAATTGTCCTCTTATGGCTTATGGAATGAAGGGAAGTGGTATTAGCCAAGTTTTGTAATATACATATTAGAGCAGGAAAAGTTATCTCTCACTAAACCAAAAAGGATTGAGAACCGGTCATCTTTATGACAGAAAAAGCAGAAGTTTAATAACATACAGTAATGTTAATTTATAATTTGCCAGCCCAATAATTATGCTTTCATAATGAGTGCATCTCTTCAAGAAGCATGACTAGATGTGAATTTCAAATTATAAGGACTACAGAATAAGTCATACAGACTCTAGGAGGAAATCAAAGCAGCATTAAGTTCTGAAGACATTGTTAAATCCAGAAGAAATTTCACTAAAATGGAATTTGAATGCTTTAGCAGTGATCTGTCATTCTGTAGAACCCAAGGGAAGTTTTATCAACTAAGTATGCACCTTATTTGCAATTTTTAAACATTTAAATGAAAAAAGTCTATTCAGTCCATCAGAAAAATTGCTCTCCACCTATGTGTGTCTTACAAACTTAATTTAACACAGTGGATTCCTTTGGAAACTCTCTGGACATGAGGTACAATGTTTTAAACACAATTATTTGGAATTAAATGAAATGGTTTTGGGTGGGCAAGCCACTTCTTTTCCACTGTCTCACTTTTACAACGTGGTAAAAAGCAAGAATAGTGCTAGCGACTTCTTTTTTATAAAGCACCTCCAGGTCTACAGGTAAAAAACTAACTGAAAAAATTTCATCTCTCTGTTAAATCCAGATATACATCTAGGAGACATTAAAGGGAAATTTTCCAAGAATGAGAAAAGGTCCATATTAAGCTTTTCTCACCAGAACACTGGCCCTTTGTTAAGAAAAGCTGACTGGTTCTAAATGCATTTTCATCAGCTCACTAAAGGGCACTGGTACAGATCTGCCTCTTGCTCAGACTGCCCATTTTGTCCCTGCTCCAGCAATGGACTTCACATACTTTTAACTGAAAACATGTCTCTTATTCATTTTAATTGAAACTATTCAAATGTTTAATGTTCCCCCAAGTTAAGTCATTTGCTGGAACAGGAGCAGAGTTGCTTTAGCAAAGGACAGTATCAGGTACACTATGTCTACCCATCTCCCAGGGGCCAAGAGAACAAGAAATTCTATGTCATATTAAGAAACTAAAATTCCTCTTTTGTGGCCAGGATTACCTATGAACTGCTATTGTTGGTCATTCTTGCTCAAAAAAACCCTCCTAAATTGCACCTGGATTCAACAAAAGATAACCAAGAAGATGGCTTATACAAATGGCCCTGGAACAGTCTGCAAAAGAAGTGTGTGACATAAAGGGGAAGATTTTGAATGGTGCATACTACTTGTTTCTATCTTTGGTCACATGTAAAGAGCTGAAAATTATCAACCTATTTGGTCCCTTGTTCAAAGAATTTTTTCTGGCACAGGTTCAAGCCTGAATGTAGCAACCTCCAGACCTCAGAACAGTATAATATTCAATCCTTGCACAGATTTGGTTTCAGTAAAGCTATAGTCTGCTCTTGTAGCAGGGAGAGGTAGAATTTGGCTGTAATATATTCTCAAAGTACAGTCAAATTAAGCTCTTTGGTGTACCACATAATCACAAGCAATTATTGTATACATACTTGAAAGCATATTCTCGTTATGTTCAGCACATGGAACCCCCACTGACATTAATGGGAATTCCATGCCTGAATGTAAGAGACACCCATGTGTGTGGGTTTGGTTTTGTGTGTTATTCCCCTATTTTTGAGAGTCACAATAATCTTGTAATGAAGACTTAGCCTCAGGTCTTGAAAGACCTGGGTTCAATCTGCCACTAGGTTCTTGTGAGACTTCTGCCAAGTTATTTCATTTTTCTAGTGTCTGTTCCACAAACATGAACAAATACAATACTACTTCCTCAGCCCACTCCTCCTTCTTGCCCTCTCTATCCCATCTGCCTATTTGAAACTCTGGACTTAGCCTGCAACTTTTTATCTGCTTGTTCTTGTGCATGAGGGGCACAGATATCACTTCACTATTCAAAACACTATCAGAGTAGAGACAATAAAAACAGCCTTGTAATGATGTTCAAATACATGTTAAAAACCCTGAACAACCACCACATTTGGACATGTCAAAAGAAATTTGCTTCAGACTTACAGAAAAATATTCTGCCCCCACTTGGAATCTAAGGCCACTATACTTTCAGTATTTGCCCTTTTGCTTTCAAACCGTTTTTAGCAATTGTCACAGGCACCAGCACTAGATCTAAGAGAGAAAAAGCCTTTGATTTTCAGTTGATTATCTAAAGGCATGGGAGCCAGTAAACACACATCACAAAAATCAATGACAGCACATAGCATAAATCCCAAGTAAAAGACATTCTTCTAGAGGAAGTATTATTTAATTTGGGCAGAAATAGTTCCCAAAAAGAACTATATCCTAATCTATACATCCTCTTTTTTGGCTTGAAGACATCCTGATAATAAAAAATACACACAGGTATGCTTTGACAGCCATTCTTTATGGTCTTCCAGAGAACATCATCAGTGTTATTTATACTTGGAGGGAAAAAGCAGAGAGTAGCCCAATATTCATGAAAACAATAGAAGAGTATAGTTAGTACTGCTGGAAAGAATGTCAGCAAGCAACCTTGCTATTTGGTTAGCTTAACTCTGAAAAGTAGGAGAGAAGCCAGAACAATATACATTTGCAGGGGTTTATTTTGACAATGTGTTTAGTTGTTCAGTTGTTTCAGATATTTTTCCTCCTCAAATGCCAGTACTATTTTTTAAAGGCTTATCTCAGGTATTAAACAACAACCAGCTTAAAAAATGGTACAGTAGATCTGAAAACAGTAAACTACTGGTGGGATTGTTTCTAGGAGGGAAGGGTCCATGGAAACTGCTGTTTAAGTTGGCAGGACACCTGTACTTCATAGTAGAACAAATGTTCCTGTTATAAACCACTTCTCTTGTTAGCAAGCACTGCACAGAGAGGGCAGCTGTACTTTGCTTACCTCACGTGTGACTCTTCCGTTGTTATCAAAGTCATACAGTGTGAAGGTCCATTCTTGCCTGTTATCTTCCTCTACAGATACATCACATTGCAATTCCTAAGAAACACGCAAAGAGCAGCTGATTACCTAAAGCAAAAGGCCTGTTTGCAGAGGAGACTCTCTGTAGGAGGCTGCTTGCTTTCTTCCTTCCTCCCTCCCTTGTGGGGGGAAGCTCTCAGGACATGTCCCAGAGAGGCTCTGTCCACCACAACCAAGAGGTCCCATCATAATCACATTACACTCCTGACTCTCCGGGCTACACCTCAGGGAATTCACAGCTTGCTTTCTACGACATTGTAGAAAACAGGAAAAGGTACAAGAAGACTATTCCTTGAAGCTCTTGAAACATAGTAAGACTGTGAGAAGGAAAACTACACTTAACTCAGGAAGAGAAAGACAATAGAAGCAGACTCTCAGAAGGAGGTGGCACACCACAGGGCCAGGAGCAAGCATTAATGCAGTGTAATCTGCATTAATCTGTAAATCTGGACACAAAACCTCCCCAGAGAGACCTGTCCTTGACAGAGGTATTTGACAGGCAAAGGTTGTCAGAGTTAGTGCAGTACAACATCATGCCACTGAAGCTCCTGAAATAGAGCCTGCCTTGGAATTGGCAAGAACAACCTGGGAGTAGTGCCTGCTCCTTGTTTTAACTATGCTTCTGTTAGTGAGAGGGTGATCTGTGGAAAGCCTGAAAGAATCAATTTGTTAAAGGGGAAACAAAAATCCTCAAACCAAAACCAAGAACAAAGGATGCACTTTGACTGACTCCAGTCACCTGGGTGCAAATCGTTCGCTGTCTCTCAAGCCCTGTGCAATCAGAATTATCCAGAGCCACAAAAAGGCAAAACAGAGAAGTTACAGTGCAATTAAAATGAAAGTCACTGTATGCAAGCAAAATAAACAGCCCCAAATAGCTACGGTGTGATAGACCTCAAAACACCTGGTTGATCTTCTGAGCTGAAAGCAATTCCCAGCAGCAGCTCTGGGCACCCTGTCCCTGAGTTCAAAGCAGCCTCCTCCCCGCTGTAACAAGCCCGGCCAGAGCTGCCAAGTGCCCCGCACTGCACTGTGGAAACACAGTCTCGTATTACATCAACATTCCCGGCACCTTCAAAAGCCAAATCACTTTCACCTCAGACTCAGACCTCTTGTCGCAGCACTTGTGTTTCTGACTCTTTTATACCTCTGAAGCATTTACAGTCTCCTAGCTCCCAGCTTACATTGCTGGAAAACTTTCATTTGTAGAACAAGGGGAAAAAAAATATCAATACTTGGTTTCCTGCCACATATTAATACTTCCCTGCCCCACATTGCCTAACATAACATCTTTATGTGAGGATGTGCTCTGCTTAGCTAAGAGCCATGGAAACCTTCCCTGCATTAGTCACGGTGCCTAGAACCAAGTGCTAACCTTTATGGCATGCCAAGAACTACTTGGGAGCAAAGGCAGACTGCTGGTACAGTGCAGCTCCAGCTCCTCTGGCACCAGCCATGTTGACAGGTGTCCTCCAACGTTCAAATGTCAAGGCACTGCTAATTGCAATTTATCATGCCTTTCCTGTCTGCAAATGTCTGCTACTTGAGCGAGAATATAAAATGGGCCTAGAAGAAGAGTTATAGGTGTGCAAGGGAAAAAAAAAAAAAAAATAAATAAAAAAGAAGAAAAGTCACCTCCCCAGAAGGCACACAAGCAACACCTGAACTATCCACTGGAATCTTACCTCCCCCTAATCTTCTTTAAAACAAAAAACAAAACAAAAACAAACAAAAAACTCACAAAACAAACAAAAAAAGCAAAAAAAACCTGTACCAGACTGAGAAAGAAAAGAACACTCCAGCCACAATGCAAGGTGGCTGCGTGGACTTTTAAACATCAATTGAAGAAACACAAAGCTCATTACTTAGAGAGGCTGACAGCAGCAAAAGGCAGATGTTTGCCATATCTGCTGGAGTGCAGAGATGAATATTTGTGCTGGTTTTTGCTGGTGCCAGAATATCCTCCTCCTCATCAAGACAGACAATGCACTAGCTGGGTGACTGCATATTTCCATGCTCATATTTATGAAAACACTCCCTACAGAAACAAAATCTGCCAACTACACACAATGTTTGACAGTCATATGATGTTTGCAAGTCTACAAGGAAATAGCCCATGGGACTCATCATCCTCCCTCTCCTTGTACCAAGTGATCAGGTGGATTTGCCATCTAGCAGGATGGGGTTATTTCACTTTGGAGACCTGGGCACAGAAGATCAATCACTGCAGAAGCTTTCATAGGAATCTTTTACATTAGGCAGATTAAAGCAAGTGCAATAATCCATGAAAGTCAATCTAAAGATTTGATAATATGGTAGCTGGCTTAATAGATAAAGGGTTAAACTGAAAGCTTCTTCTTACTATGCATTTCAGATCCTGCAGAGAAATAATCATCATTTGATTCCCTCCAAACCTGGAAATAAGTGTCACTAATCACTTCATATGGAGCATCAATAGTCAGGCACTGATTGGTGCCAGTTCTGATGCCTCCCGTACCCACTACAAACACTGGGAGCAATAAACATGCATCAGATGACACTATTTGGTCCACAGGTTATTTTTCTACCATAATTATGTCAGTACAGTGAAACTTTAAAATACAAAGGACTTACTTCAAATTTCAGTTGCTTCTTGGAACTTGTGCGTGTGTCACTTTCTTTTTCTGCTTTCTTTTCATCTCCACTGCAAACTCCATCTGTCTTCTCTGGAGGCAAAGCCACTGCGAAAAGCATATTTAAGGAAAAATGCTTATAAGGAAATGTCAAAGCAGTCTCATATTTGCAAATCTGTCTTTATATTTAGGGTGAAATTGGTATCAGCAAACTTGTATGAGAGGATCATTATACTTGATTTGCTTTTGTGTTCACTACACATCTGGGATAATTTCAGCAGACAATCTACCAACAGCTTTTGGTACACAGCCTCTCCTACAAACATCACTAGAGTCACAGGAAGTTCAAACACAGTATTATGAGAATAAAAAATAGCAGAACTGTTACTGCAAATAAGTGGAATAATTTGCAAAATATTGAAAGTTTCTGACATATTGCAAAAACCCATCACATTCACCAGCACTGAGTGAAGTAATGAAGCTGAAATAAAGCCCTCATTCTGTTCCAGGTTCACTCTTCAAACACACACAAAGCTTCATGCCTTCCAAGAAGGTAACACTACCTGCCAAAAAGGTTAAGCTGCATTTTTTCAATGCATAAAATAGCATATTTCACTTCAAGTTTCAAGTTAAAACATCAGGCACTTGCATAAATCAATAGCACCCATAAAGAGCATCAATATTAATATCACAACATATCATAACATACATCAGATATATAACAGAAAAATATACACTTCTCATGTGGATTAAAAGACAAATGCCTAGAACTTAATAGCTGTTCCTTTGGCTTCTGTAGGGGCATTCAGCCTTGCACAAGATGAAACCCTATATCTGAAGAAAACTAATTCTGTTAAAACTAATTCTATCTTCATTAGCATTACAAAAATATACAAAGACTTTTTAACCCTACTCTCAGACTTTTAGACATGATTTTTATACATCCACACACCTCTGCCAACGTTATACCCATACTCCATTACATATAGCAGCAATCCTTCCAACTCCCCAAAACCCAGCAAAACTGCAAAAACACAGGTCCTAAAGTCAGCATTTTCTTCCCTTGCACTGCAGCATTTGCATCTACAAAGCCTTTATCCTAACACTATGTTAGAAACTGTTTCTTGGGGATGCCTTTGGCAGTAGCATCTCATTAAGTGCCAGCTCAATCAAGTCAGATTCCTTACAAAAAAGGTGACATGATGGTCCCCTCCAGTTCAGGGTAACCCATTTCAAACTGGGTTTACTAGCCCTCCTGGTGTTCCACACTGCTGAGCTGCCTCCCAACCATTCTTCCAGGAAAGCAAGTCACTAATGTGCTAGAAGTTAAGATATTCTATTAGCCATATTCCAGGACTTACTTTCACGTTTAAAATAGAAAATAAGCTTTAAGAAACCAACCAATCAACAACAATAACAACAAAATCCAAGAACAAAACCAAACAACCAAACAAACAAAAAACACATGAAAAACTCTTACAAATCCCATTACCAGAGCTTCATACTCTCAGAAATTCCAGAGGACTTCTGCCCCAACATTCACATTGTCACACTGCAATGCATACCACAGTCTCATTTATTTGTTTAAATTTAACATTATTATATTACTTTTGTTTGTTTGTTTGCTTTCAAAACTGTGGTATGCTATATAAGATGGATGCATGTAAAGAAAAGGGAATAAAGTAGAATTGCTGATCTTGGGAATTTCCTGTCTTTGATACTTACTGGTAGTTTTGATGTTACACTAACACCAGCTTCCCAACACACACATGTTATTTGCATTATACAAATGCAATGGTGTTTATTGTACACATACTGACATGTTGATATACTTTGATTTCTACTCCAAGTCATGTTAGGATTCCTTTCACCAAACATAACTAATTAGGAAGGTCAGACAAAGGAAGACAAAACAGCTTCACAGCAGTTTTTTCCCTGACTCTTTCAAGCTGGTGTTATTGGATGAGGAGGGACTGTTTTTTAGGAAGTTTTTGTATAGTGTTTATCATAGGTAAGACAGGTATTAAAGTAAGTATTATTTCCAATAATAACTTTGAAGTATATCTGACAAAGTGCTGTTGCTTTTTACTCACTTTGCCCATAAATACAACTCCACATTCCTAGAAGTTCAAAGCTAAGGTCACAAAAAGACCCCCATACAACAAAAGACATTTTTTGGTCTACTTCAGTCCAGCTTTGTTGCTTCATTCTAAAATCAACAAGGAATGAAAAGGTAACCTGGGCCTTCATAACAAGGACAGTTACACTGAGAGTGGTTCTTCATAGCTATTAGACACACCCCTAGATCTTCAGTGCCTCATCTGTACCAGCGATTGGTTCTTCACATGCACAGTTAGAACCTGATAAAAACTTCTGTAAAAGAGGCTTTTGCAATCCCTCCCAATCTTGCTCTAGGGAATGTGAAATAAATGAAAGCTGGGCTGGTACGACCCCTAGATTCTTCAGGACAGTGTACACTCATTTGGAAAAAAAACGTAACTACTCCTGTTACCACACATTCTTTTAAATGTTTAAAAGTACATGACAGCCAAAAGACTTCTATAGTGGTCTTTTATCTGTTGAGGGCCAGCATCCCAAATGGCAACGGCATGGCAGACTGCATTAGGCATAGCACTGTGAGGCAGATCCTGCACGAGGTGACTATTCCCTGCCACAGTGCCCTTTGTTGGGTGTTCTGACAAAACAAAGTGTCTTACACAGCATTCCCCTCTCCACCACCATGCTCCTGCACTGTGCTGAAAGCTTCTGGCATAAGCACAGAGCACCAGAGTTCCCCAGTCCACCAGGTGCTTCAGAGAGGAACAGCACAGAATTACCTTCTGCTGCCAGGAGCAGCCCTTCCCCTGGTACACTTAACAACACTTCTGGGTGTGCAGTTTGTGTGCTCAGACAGGAAGCTTTCACTTTAATGTATAATTTATGTAACAGAGGAAAAAATGTGCACTGACAAATTAGTCTTCTCAAAAAACAAGGGTTCAGCTATTGGGGAAGGAGGGGATACATCTTGCAGTACACTCCTTGGGAGACTTTAAGTAATGTATGCCAGAAATTATCCTCTTTGAGCTTTGCTGACCTTTGATCTGAAGAACTTATTGGCCTTGCTGCTCCAGGGAATTATACTTTGAAATCAGTTATTCATTTTGGAGCTCAAATGAAATGGGGAAATCTGGTGATCTCATCCTGATGTCAAGTTCCATTCAGCGAAGAAAAATGAAATCTAACTGAAGAAACTTTAAAGGGCAATATGGAGATACTAAAATAGTATTTACGAGTGACCAAATAATATGTCTGTGCATATATCCCCATGTGCCTTATCCAAACCCAGTGAACATTTTAAAATACATAGTGTTTTGTCTGAGAAGAGAAGGAGAAGTGTTTGGTATCTTGCTGCTATACTTAGTTTTGACTATTGACATGTGCTCAGTTTCATGAGGGATACAAACACATGCAGAGCCTACTTATAAATAAAATGAGAATGTCTGCTTGGGACAGTTAAAACTGGCAGCCTGTAAACAGAGATCCACCAGTGAGCTGCATGCCAAGGTTCAGATATATTCACAATGTGAACTTCCTTTCAGCTCTGCCAATGATATTAAACCAGACCAGACAAGATAGCTATCTCAAAGGAGTGTGGAGAATTAATAGACTTGTGTTTCCAAAGTCTAGGTCATCAGAAATAGGTCTGCACACAATGCATCATCTGTGCAAAAATACTTACCTACCTCCCTGCTCAGATAACAAGTCCTGACAAAAAGAACGTGCTACATAGACAAATACACAGAGAAACATACCCTTGTTGTGGGAATCCACAACTGGAGGGGAAAAAAAAGTATATGTATTGCTTCTCATGGGAATAACCATATGCTCTCAAAAACAATGTTCCCTAACAGAATGTTTCATGAATTGAAATATTGCATATGTTTTCTTTATTATGTTCTTTTCTTGTTCATTATTAATGGTCTTGTATTCACTTCTATAACCTTAAGACACTATAAAAATGCGTCTGGACAATATTTGAAATTGGAAAGACAATAAAGGAAAAATATTAACTTGGAAAAATTGTGAAATACCATTCTTTCACGAAAAACAAACTGACTGGCTTAAGTGTACTAGCAGATGTTTCTCTCTACAATTGTTAATTACTACCACCCAATTGCTCGTAATTGAAGTGGGGGAGGAAAAGAGCGAGAGAATGAACACCAGTTTAAAGATATTAAGACTCATCCCAGAAGAATTAACCCTTTTTTTCAGTGGTTTTTTTTTTCATTCCTAAGGAAAGGGGATAATAATTCAAAATGCTCCTTAGGAATCACCAAAATATCCCAGAAATGAGGTAAACTGATTGCTGTGCTCTGTGTATTGAATGAGGTTAGAATAGTAAGCTTCGGGCAGACAAAACATTTTTATTTTGCCTTCATCCTGCATCTGACAAAAAGGAAGAAAAAAGAAAACAACAAAACAGAGCTGCACTCAGGTGGAAAAGTGTCTATTGAAACTTTCACCCTCACTCAGGTGGTGTCATTCCACATTCTCAAAGGCTCATTACAGCAAAGGACCATGTGCTTTGTCAAATGATCTGCCTCCTCAAAGTAAGGACAGCTTCACTCTAGTTTTCAACCATACTTTGCATTTTAGTCAGATGGATTAACAGGACCTTGAGGCCAGAACCAAAGTGTGCAACTCTGCTGAATGTCCAGGTCTGGGCTACCAACTCCAAATTTTGCAGAGCAGTTAGGAGAACTCAGGCTAAACAGACAAACAACTTCAGAACCTCTTTGGAAGGACAGCCATTCCAAAAAGTGTATGATTGTTGCACCAGCTTAATTCAAAAAGCAGAACTATGGGAGAAGCTGTGCAATTCCACAGTGGTGAATTATGACTGGACATTACCAGTGATGTCTTAATCCTATCATATCTCAGGGTCATTACCGAGAAAAACCAGAGTAAAGGTAAAATTGGAGAATTGACAAAAATGCCACCCATGAAAGTCAGCACCTGCCATACATGAAACCAAACCTTTGAAGTGAGGTAAGTGAGATATTATTAGATTTCCTCTCATTTTGGATGGACGGAGTCCATAGCAATTCTTTAAAACTAGTACCAGAAGCAAAGGGACAGAATTATCTGTAAAGGGGGAAAGAAGAACAAACCACACACTAGAACCTGAGACATGTGGGGGAGTAGGATAAAAGCAAAATTTAAAAATTACCTATTAAGACAAGGAGGGGAAGTCATGAGCACTTCTAGAAATTGAATTTCAGCTGGTGGAATTGAGTGTCAAAGAGCTGGCCAAGCTCAGTAGAAAAATTCCTATGGACATCAACAGGGTCAGGGTTTCCCTTCCAATTTACAGACCTAGCAGATGCAGCAGGACTTAGAGACTATGAGAACCAAAGGGATAGAAAGAGAATTAATTTCACTGTTTTATCTGAGGTCTCTGATGTCTAAGTTATCTGGTTCTGCCAACATTTTTCTCATTGCAAATCACGTTTGACAAACATTACTGACATTCCTCACTGACTGCGCAACAACCAGAGCAATAACAACCACGTTTGAAAGTCTAAATTGAGGAGAAGTCCTTTAATTAACAATTACATTCACATTCAGATTTCACTTTTAAATTCTCCTGGAGGCCATGGATTAAGAAACATCACCTCCATTAAACATACATTGGTTTATTCCACTGATTTGATTGAAATATATCCCTGATGGAGATAACTTTGCTTGAGCAAAGGCCCTCTTCTCCAATGGCAAATGAACATAGGGAGAACGGGATCAGGGGAGAACATTCCTGTTCCACAGCCACCAGAACAAGCACACAGAAAAACAGGTTGGTGCTGGGTCAGTGCCAGAAGCACGTGTTTAGCTTTCCCTGACTGAAAGCTGAAGCTGATGAATTAGACACACCCTTCAAAACAACAACGACCAAGCTGCCTTCTCTGAAACTTACTGCAGGGAAATTAATTGTCCATTTTACATCCAGAGGGACAAGTCAAAACCAATTTAGAGGAAGCTGTACTAGCAGTGCCTCCTACCAATCTGGGATGGGTATTTCAACCTGAAAATATAGAGAGAATCCATATTCTTCTATTTTGTGGTTTCTTGTTGACAGTCACGACACAAATTAAAGGTTCAATTGCACACCACAGGGGAAAAAAAGAGCCACAATGTCACAAGACCTACTGCCAGCACCTGACCAAGAGGAGACAGAGCAGAGGGGTAGTGACTCAGTGACAGCTTGCAAAAAAAGAAAAAAGAAAAAACAAAACAAACCAACCCCCAACAAAAACAGACAACCAGAATATGTTTTAAATATTCAGGTATGGTTCTAACTGACAAGACACTACTAGGACAGTGAGGAATGGCTAAACTGAAATTCACTCAAAAATTCAGAGAACAGTTACTCTCCTGAATAGAATTTAGTCAAACTCACAGGTCTATGCAACATCACCTCCCTTAAGGGTTCAATTCCTTTTGCCAATCCCAATAATTTGACATTTCTAAGTAGAAATATTTCAAAAATACTATGATGCAGATTCACAGGTTGCTATCTAGGTCTGGCTTTTTTGGTTTGAGCTTTTTTTTTTTTTCGCTATTATGTTGGGGAGAAGGGGGTGGATTTTTTTACTATTTCCTTATAAAGAAAGTTTTATACTAAAGATGTAGATACAAAAGACAATATGGTCTCTCTCTGCTAGCCAGGGTGTAACTCATACATGCATAAACACTAAACCTAGATTTCTCACACTCTCTCTGGAGTGAGTTTGCTAAAGGGAGGGAGTTCGCTGAATTTTGCCAGATTATGATTCCCTTTTCCAATTAGTTCCCCAACTGGCTGCATTTCATCAACAGAAACTGCCAGATTAAATGCCTTACTTGACCATCTTCACCCAAAACACTTTGATGTTCAGTTCTCAAGCTTCAAGATACCTTTTGGATGAAGATCAGACAGCACTAAACAGAATTACTAATTAATTAAGCAAAGTTAAATTTTAAACACTGTTTGTTGTGTTAGCCAAAAGCCTGAACAGAACAGTCTTTTTTTTTTTTTCCTTCCTCATTGGAGATCAAAGAAGATAATTTCTCATTCCCCACCCCTATCTTAAAAAAAAAAAAAAAAAGAGCGAGAGAGAAAAGGAGGGGAAGATGAAAACAGGGAAGAATCTCCATAAGCTTTGGTCAGAATAATCCCTGCAGAAGATTTTTTTTGATCAGTAGACATACCAAAATCCACAGGAGCAGAATGCAGCGTGTTGTATCATTTAATATGGGTAAGTGTTCCTTAGGTGAAAGCTGTCAGTGTCATATGGACCACTTACCACTTTCTTACAGCACTGCATGTCCCTGGGCTCTGAACAGGCCTGTGAAGTGCTGAATTCTGTCACTGAACAGGGACAGATGGGGACACCAACTGATCACTTGTGACTTAAAAGAAAAAAAACTTCTCTAAAGCTGGTCCTACACTGATTTTGGTTAGTAACTGGTAACAATTTTGCTTTTTAGAAACCATTCTCAGTATAAGTTGCAGACATGCATGTTCACATAAGATTTTCTATGTTAAATTCCCTTTGCCTTTGTCTCTTTGGATTTTTTTCCCCCTGAGATTCACAAGGGAAGAGAAAGAAGAAAAGAACCCAGCCCCTGCATAACCCTTTATTCAAATGAAGACTGAGTAGGTAATGTTATTAATAATGTAGGCTTTGATATTAACTCGCTCCCATCTAACTTACATGTTCAATATGAAAAACGTGTTTCTACCACCTCTGCTGTGATAACAGGGCCTCTAAAGGTATCTGGACTGTAATTTTCAATTCATCAGAATTGCTTCCCATGAGGATGAATGTCACTCTGACCCTCACAGAACTAACCCTTTAGAGAGAGCAGTGTTGTCGACCTATGGTGTAACATTATTTTGGCTGTGATAAATTGTTACAGATCTGACAACTCTTTAATAGTTAATATTCAGCAGCAGGTTCAGTGTTCCCATCCCCACAGCCACACATATTACACTGGGCAGGGGAGGAGAATGGAGACTGATGCACAAAACAAGCGAAAAGCATTATTGTGATTAATATTAGCAGTCCAGCACATACATGTGCACATATGTCTCTTCTCCTTTTCATATTTATGCATGGGTGAGGAATGGTACTGAGATGATACACCACATACTGCTAAACATGCAGACAAATAAATTTCATCAAGGCTTGACCCAACCACCTGAAGCCTGAAGAGGACACAGCACCAGACTTCAGCTTTATGCCTCCACATCCTTGGGATGGACTCTAACTGCCTCCTAAAAATATCTTTCATGCACAGAGTCCAGGGCTGCCTTGGCTTCCCTCGGCAGCCCCCGTGCCAGCACTGAGCCCTGAGTGCAGCCCTGGCTGCCAGGCACAGAAATGCTCTCCACTCCTCCAGAGCCCTCTCAAAATTCCTTGGGTAGCAGCGCTTTTACTTCTGGATATTTCAGCTTACAACTACTATTCCTTTCCTCTCTTTCTGTTACCTTTACAGTTTTAAATCCTTTTTGGTACAAAGTTGAGAACTCTGGATTACGTATTTTATTGGTGAAAGGACCTGGATTGCTGGATCAGATTTGTAAAGCAAGAAAAAACTCATTGCTGGTAGTTTTATTTTTCTCTTGTAGACTGGGGGTTGGGACTTTCCATCTAACAAGAGCGGCTGGACTCCAAGCTCTTTCAAGAGCAGAAATGTTGCTTCAGGTTCATTTCCACAACCCCACAGTGCTGCATTTATTATTTGCTTTTACTCACAAACTAGTTGTGGTTACAAAAAAAAAGCTTGTCTTCCAAACAAATGACATTTTATCTCTTTCTCCACAGGAGAATAAGGTTGACTGCTACTTGTGCTTTGAGGTTTGGATATGATTGAGATGAAACATCTGTTAAGAAAAAAGGTGTGGGGGGACTTTTTTCTGCTAAAAATATCATGCCTTTTTTTTCCACCAAACTTGAAACATGTGATGAAATTCAACTTTTAAAATATAACCCTGGAGCTACTTGAAACTATAAAAGTCTCCTCAGTATCTGAGGCAAGTCAGAATTTCCACTGTTCAAGCTGGGCTTTTATGAAGAGCAGACTTTAGAAAAACCTGTAATCTGTCTAGGTAACAAAGGGCACTTGTTCTGCCTGGTGAGGTAAAACTTTGGGTTTCTGTAGCTACTGCAGCAGAAGTGGAGTTGAAACACACAAAAGCACCCTGACTGATACACACTTTGAATTTGGAACAGCAATTGGCAAAGCAACACGCTTGTCATGGAAATTGCCTGCACAGCTCTGCATCCACACACCCGTGTTTGCAGGGTTCACAGGGCTCTCGTGGCTGAGCCAACCAGCACAGGCTCAGGCTTCTGTGGAACTCTGCATCCATCAGGCAGGCCATCTGCATAAAACAACTGCTCCTAAACTCAGCCCCAGAAATGCAAGAATTATTCAATCCTTTCATAATGCATGTCCACATAGGAGACACTCCAAGATATGAAATCCCCACAGGTTGGAGAGAAGGGCATTAACAGAATCACACACATGGCATCTAAACTAAAATGTTTTGCAGAAAGCTACCAAAACCCAGCAAAGGCAGCACTCGAGCTCAGTTGCCTGGCTCTGTCACAGGTCAGTGAAACACAAGAAAATCTGCAACATCAGGAATATTTGGGTGCTACAGCAGGACATATTGCCTATTAAATGCAATGTTCAAGGTTTCCAAAAATGAGCTAAAAATGCATGCAGTGTTTCATGTAAAGGCAAGGGATCTGAAACATATATGTTGTCTTCTGAAATATCAAAGGCTAAAACGTCTTTCAATTATAAGGGCAAAAAACTGGAATAATTCTAGGAACACCAGCATGAGAGTGTTATCTAGTCCAAAATCTTTGACTGGAAATATGCACTAGCTTCCCATGGATAAAAAAAATATGAAAAAAAAAGAAAATAAGAGAGAGTCACAAGAGAGTCAGAGAAGAATGGCATTTTGAATCACTTTTCAAAAACATGTTTAATAAAACCTCCATGAACTGTGGTCAAAGCTACAAGAAAAATAACTGGTAATAATCGTTGCTGGGAAATTAAAAGTAGAAAAGGACCTTTGTTCAAGTAGAATAAATGAAACCACTGGTATTCATCATGTTTCCAGAGAGATTGTTTTCAAACTCCTGACTTGTTCCCATATTTCATTCTTTGTTCCTGGTGGTGGATGTGCTGGGGCAAAGTTGAAGCACATTATCACGCTGCTGCCCATGCACAGTAATGCAGCTTTATCTCTGAGCACAGATCCTGTCTCACAGGTCCACCTGAGCCCAGCTCTGCCAGGCCCAGCTGAGCTGGTACCCAGCAGTGCCCAGGCAGAGGCAGGGCAGCCCCAGGCAGGGCTCAGGCTGTGCCAGGTGTGCCCACAGGGTGGGCAGCTGGAGCAGAGCTGGGCACAGCCTGCCCTGGGGGGCTGTGACCCAGCCCAGCCCA
>VZTT01043463.1:3389-45911 GCA_013400855.1 Buphagus erythrorhynchus | reverse complement strand
AAAAAAAAAAGACCATATTTAAATAATTATATGAAGTAATATTTAGAACTTCAATGTTCTTTCAATCAAGATTTAAAAAAACCTCAAGATTAAAAAAAATTGAAATGATAAAGGAGAAATAAGCCCTTCACTACCCAGAGAGGAATGTTACCACTAGGTTCCACCAACAAACAGAAAACTTCCATATGCCAGAGGTCACCCAAGAAAAGCAGATACCAGATTCTGACAAGCTGCCTGAGCCTTCAGTTCTGAAATTAATGAAATTCTGTCAGCCTCAGTATGTCTAGAACAATACAGAAGCAGATGCCACAGATACATGGATGAACTTATCTCAGACCCAAAAAACATTTCTCCAGAGGTGCTGAAGTAGTTATAAAGGGCATCAGTGGGACTTGGAGCTAATCCCAGTTACAAGGACTCTGAAGAACATTCTTACTCTCTTATTAACAAACCCTCCAGCTCCATCTCCCCACCCCAGCTAAACCATAAGCAATGGCACCTATCCTAATATCCTGACTGCTCTCAGCCATTCCAAAGCTTTGGCAGCACCAGTCACTGACCTTACACTGTAGCCCAGCTCCCTGGATTCTCCCCAGACACTCTCTGCCTCTGATAAAGTTATGGTGACAAAGAAGGATATGGGCCTAAAGAACTGCTGTGCTGCACTCACAGCCATTCCAGCTGCATCTGCAAAAACAGACCAGCAGCACACAGCCAGAATTCTCAGCATCAACCTGTGGGCTGCAAGTTGACCTTGGAGAGCTTTTAGTACAAGATAAGGACAAGGGAGTAACCTGTGAAAGTTAATGTCTGGTTGTATTCATTAGCTTTACTGTTAAAGAATTTGATCATGATAAAGGCAGTTCACCTCTTTTTCTTGAAAAAGCTGGCAGAGGTTCTTTACCTTCCACATGCCCAAATGTTATTCTTTGAGATTAGTTAGAGTAACTAAGCCACAAAAGCATATCTTAGGAATCCTTCAGTATCAATTTCTGCAACAGCATGTTAAAAATTAGATTTCACTTACAATACTGGATACCTAGCCCAGAAACCCTGAAAATATTGCCTCTTCACAATCACATCCCCTGAAGTAAAGTTAGACCTTGAAGGACAGATGTCTCTGAGAAATGCTGGCAAACTGGCCTGGAATGCTGGGATACAGCACAGCACAATGCTGCCATCAAAGCTGACATTCTGGATTTATCTTTCCAGGTAGAAAAATCACAAAAAACTACTTTTGTTCCAGTAAAACACTTTCTTTTTCTGGGCATGTGCTGATTAATAACAATCATTACCTTAAAAATTATGGAAGGAACAAACAGAGAATGAAAAGTAGACACAAAATGTTGGCATGACACATCATATTGCTGCAAGATGACAATCTTCTCAGGATCATCTACAAGTTAGTATACTTTTGTTTGATCAAATTCCCCCATGTCACAATTTTCCATGAAGCTGTGAGAGCATGCCTCTGCCTGCTCCCATAGATAATGATATACAGAAGTGACTCTGCTCTCCCACATTGTTAAATACTGAATAACTGTTTCATTTGGGGGTTTGTGTTGGAGTTCCCACTCTCTTTGGAAAAAAAGTATTTTCAGTTTAACCTGACCAGCAAACATGCAATGGGTAGGTAGTTGTGGTGTATCTCTGAGAACATTATCTTGATGGTAGCTTTCACCTCCTAAAATTTTAGCTAAGCAAACATTGCATCTGGGTATCAAACACTGCCTGTTAAAATGATGTCATTAATTTCATGCTCTACAAAACTCACAAGTAATTAATTGTTGTGATTTTTCATATGTCAAAAGACAAATAAAAATAAGCATACATTTGTTGATGAAAAATGCACTATCAAGTAACTCGAAGGAAAACAGTGGAAGACAGGGAGTGTAAAACAGCAGAGTGAAGCATTAATATTCATTATACTAACTTCCTTATTTCCTCATTTTTAATCATTACATGGGTCTTAAGCAAATATGTTTTATATTCCAGTCTACTTTCACTCCTTCTCTAGCTCCTAGTTATTTAAGTTATAGTAGTAACTTAATGCAAGCAAATTTCCAGTACGCATTTCTGCCTTAAACCAAATTATTATAAATTAACACATTCTAAAAAGTGTTTTTCATGCTGTTGAACCATAATATAACTGATATACAGCACGTAAATTGACAATCCATCCTGAAACTGATGAGAGTATCGTTTGAACACTTAGTGACACATTTAAGCAGACTTCCTCAGCTCCCACTCAAAGGTATTCCTCTGTGGAAGATTCTGACATGTATTATCTTTGATAGACAGACATGTATCTGAGAAGGGTGTGGGCAACTCTTAAGATTTTACAGGGAAAAAAAATGCAGGAGAAAAAATATATACTGTCTCATTCATCTTATCATCATTAATTTTCCAGTCAAAAAAAACTGCAAGAGAGTAATATTTTTAGCACCACCAAGATAGATGTTGCAACCTGGATAAACACCAGAATGCACCTGTCTGAGAAAAGGTTTCTAGGCAGTGTATGTGAACTCACACAACAGAAAAGTATAAAAGTTGAGCAAGCATCAGAGAAAACAATACTGACTGCAGCTCATCCTGCATAATATTCTCCCAGTAACCCCCACAAATTGTGAGTGGATAAAACAGTGCATCTACCCCCAGCAACCCAAATTCATTAAGTGGGCTAGAGTGAAAGAAAAGGGTCAATGGCTAAAACAGAACTCACAGATCAAGAAATTCTAGTGGGAAGCAAACACTACAGCCAGGTAGGAATATTTGACACTGGGGACAAGTGTGTTCAAGCACAAAGAGGATGTGGGCTCGAGGGGGTGAAAAAGCCAGGAACAGCTCTGCATTCAGCCAGGCCCTGCCACAGGCAGGACCAGTGCCCAAGAGCAACAGCAGCAACATTTGGGTCATAGGCAGCTGTATATCACTGTCCTGACACCATGCTTTAAATCACAGCACTGCATTTTCAAACTGGAACACTGAGTCATGAAACAACCAAAACCAGATGTACCCTGTGAAATACTACATCAATGAGGTCAGCGAGCACTTGAAAGAATAAAGAAAAGAAACATTTGCACAGAAGGATTATTGCAGCATGCCATTGCTATGGGTTGCTGAACAGGATCCCATCTAGAGTAAGTGTCTCTACCTCACCAGGAGTTTCCCAGATAAATAAGTTGGCTGCTCTTAGCTACCAACACAACTCACAGTGAATGAGTAAGATTCAGGCTCAAACGTGCTTCAAAACCCAGAACAGCTGGCTGCCTGGCCTGGCTAGAAAGGACCTTGTGCCCCAGGTACCCCACTGGGATAGGTGCTGCTGTACTCAGCTCAGATTTATTGGGCAGGGGTGGAGAGAAGAATTAATTAGTGCAGCTCCCTCAGAAATGTTGCTGAGTATATACATACATGAGAAGAACAACCTTTAAAAGCTCCCACACCCCAGGGCTTCTATTCAGTTGGGTACAAGTCCAGCAATCGTCACTGGCTTCCCACCTTCACTGTGCAGACACCAGTGAATTCTAACTCAATGGAAATTTTAATTTTTTTAACCTCAACTTCTGCCCTAACTGCTCTGTGCAGTCTTCTTCTTCATACAAGTCTCTGGAGACAAAGGCCAGACACTCAGTCTGGAGCTTCCCAGCTATTGACTACCTTCTCAAGGGCCATCTGAAAATGCTGCAGTCCAAATACTCACCCTTCATTCTGCCTACATCACCTTTGCTGGCTCCCTTTCTGCTTCTGCCTTGAGGTTAAGCTGCCTGACTTCACCCTCCAGACTCTGCACTGGCATATTTGCAGTCACATCCCCTAGTCCTGCCTCCTAGTCCTACAGCCACTGGTTGTCAAACCTTGCTCTGCAGTATTACCCCTCTCTGTCCTGCCTCTGCCTTTCCACATCACCCTCATGACACCCAGCACATTTAAGGCACACAAGAACCAAAGCTCCTGACTGCAACCAGAGCATATATTTCAGCAGCCTGTGCCTCACCTAACACGGTGCTCAATACAGTTTTCCTCCAGTGATAAGTACAGACAGATACATCCATACATGTATTAGACATTTCAAAGGATAACCTTTGATTTAAGCAGGGTATCCTGATAACAAGCGCATTTTCAAAGCCTGGGTACCCCTACTCCTTGTATTACATCTCAAGTCAATATTGCGTTAATTAACATTTTTCTAAAAGGTGTTGCTCTTCTCAAGTAGAAACAAGTTGCTTTACCTCTCTTCTTCTTCAAACACCTCGTCAAAATACTTTGATTTAGCCTTAAGACACTAACTTTTCCACATTTTTGGCAGAAAATGTACACATATTTCCTGTTTAATGAAGTTTTGGTTGAGGAATCATATATACAATTTTTTTTTTTGCACAACACATGCAGAATGACAAATCACCAACCAAAAACCTTTCCTCCCTATTTTTAACGATCTGACTGAAACATGGGGTTTTCTCTCTTTATTCTCATATTGATGCAATAAAGTTTTGGAATGAGCAAAGTTGAAGAAATGCATTTCACAACAGGACTGCAAGGGACAAGATATGTGGTAATTCTAATGTCTTCTGTAGATTTTAAATGGTTTTAAAGTCACTGCCAACAAGAATGCTGTGTCATCTATACACAAACTTCAATTCTTGATGTAGGAAAAACAATCTCAAGAAATAGAGGCTCAAGAGAATGAGGATGCCCTTTGGCCTTTCAACCAAACCTCTGAGGGCCTGTCAGGTGCTAAGTGGCCATTCTGAATGTTTCAGTCTCACTTGCAGGAAGCAAGTTTCCAAAATAAGTCTGATTTTCATACAGCAAGTCCTTAGCAGACTGTGAAAATGTGAAAACCTCTTCTATTGAAGATGCTTCAGGAAACCCATCCAAATCCCAAAGATGCCATTATTGTTTTACTTTATTTTTAGTCTTGTCCAGACTTGAAGAGAAAGAGGAAAAAGACTTTTGAAAAACAGTTGATGGAAGGAAGCTTGATCCCCTTTGGGTATCTGAAATTTCCCATAGCCTAGGAACACAGCCATGTGTAACAATGATCAGCTCAAGCCTAGGCTCCAGCACTAGGAAGTCTCCTGACACCTCAAATAATAGTGTTTCTTTTAGGCTAATGTAAGTGGAAGCAGACACTCAGTTATCCTGAGGTGGTCATCATTCTTTAAATACAGGTTTATAGCCAGGCTTAAAACTTGAAAATGAAATAAATAAGGAAATAAATAAACTGTTCATAGTCAGACACACATGGAGAGGACATTGTGCCAGGCCAGCAGCTTCCATGCACAGGTACCCATGCAGTCAAACATGAATGTAGGTATTTATGCACACAATTCTGTGCAATCACTACTTACAGGCAAAAGAGAGGAATGTGCTTTGGGCATGCATCTGGCTCTCTCAGCATTTGGAAATGAAGACTTCATTGTAATATTCTCTTTCAAAAATGCTTGAAGATCCCCCTCATAAGCTTTTTCAAATAAGCCATACACTCCTGCTATTACAGTATTCTATTTAGGACAAGAGCTTCCTTTTTTTCTCTGTTCATAAGTAATCTATAAACCCAGGGCCTTACACAGATGAAAGTATATATGCCAAGCCTCACTATAATGAAAATTGAAACCAGGTGAATACATGTAAGAATTAAACATATGCCACACAGAAAAACACTATAGAGCAATACACATTTATGCCTTGTTTTAAGCCTAATATTATTCTTCCACAGCACATTTCCCTTTTTCTTCTGCAAATATGAGGTCTTACTTTTTTGAAGTCTGCCATTCTGGAAAATTTACTAATAAAGACAATTCACTAGGATGCAACATTCTGTAGAGCATACATAAACCAGCTCACACTTGAAAAAGTCAAGGTGACACTGATTTTGAGACCTGCATTGAAATCCACACTGCAGCTGCAATAATGTAGATTGCTCAGCAGAAGAAACAAGCTCAACTTCTTTAATGTTTTCTTTCTCTGAAATAAGAACCTGTCCTCTGTCATTACAGAAGAGTTTTTCTTCCTCCACCATGCATCAAAGCATCTCTCAGATAAAATTTCTTCATCATATAATCACAGCAGGTAGAGTTCTTAAGAAAACAGACTTTTCCTCTAAGATCCATGACAGATGATTTTGGATGGGTTTAACTGCTGTGGCTTAGGATTTTACTGCCTTTATCTTCCTTGTTGGCCTCTGTGCCCAAAGTTATGATCTTCCTAACAGAGAGAACAGGACACAATGGGTTTTATACCACAGATACCAAAATTCATCCCTTGGTACCTTAGCATAAAGATCACACTAACCTACCAGCTCCAAAAATAAAATGGTGAAACACAAATACTTTCAGTTTGGCTGCCTCTGTTCTCTGGGAGCAGTAACTCCCAGACATAATAACATGGCAACACTCTTTGAAATCACGCATTGTATCCACCAATTTGACAGAATTGGCACTCCTGCAGTCTCATCTCACAAAAGTTACCTGTAGAGCAATTCCAGCTGCTGCTAAAATACTGTGATGATAAAGACAGGATGGCAAAAAAAAACCCCACTCTTAAACTCCAGTCACAAAGGATCATGCACTATTAAAGGCTTATGAGGCAGAAACCATCCCCAATACCTTTATATCCCTGTTAGAGGCCCTCAAATGGGTACCAGGAGCTGTTCCTGTAAGATACACTTTTAAGGATAGCCCATTCATGGGAATATGAACATGAGCCTGTTGAGGAAGTGAACATGGACAGCAGATGGACACTTGCACAAAAGCCTTCATGGTGGACACCTGAATAAGAAAGGGAACATGGTACTTTTCGTTCCTGGTTGCTAGGAACACACAACTGAACCTCTTTTGCCCAAAACAAACATGTGGACCGGGCTTTCCAACAGGATGAAACACAAATCCTTTCTTCATATTTCTAAACTATTTTTTTTCACCAGCCTGTGGAAATCAGGTAGTGACAACAATGAAACATGCTCTTTGCAAGAATCTTTGTCACCTCTACTGTAGTGGGCATATGAGCATTCTCCTTCAGTGGTCAGTCACTGCAACCTGCACCCAACAAAGGCTACTTGCCTGCTCATTTAACTCATTAACTCATTTAACTATATATAAATATATAGAGAAAAAGAAAAGACCAGAAATAATAGCTTAAAATACTAGGAATTTTTATCCAATGTATATTAAAACCTGTAGATATTCAGAAGATCAATTTAGGGTACACTTTTATTTAGATTATTCCGGATTCAAGACAGAACATTACTATTTTTATGATGTTTTAATCCTGGATTTCATGGATATTTATAAACCCTTGCTAGGTGTTTGCAAAGTGACATCTTCTATTAACACTGATATTGGAATTCTGTAACTATTAAGGCTTCTAATTTTTAAGGTGATAGGATAAAACACAGTTTTTCAAGGACTTCTGCCAGATAAGAGATCATATAATTGAGAGCAACTGTTAGAACAGATGTACAGAATTAGCAGTTACTTTCCTCCTGAAGGGTCCAGCCATCTTCAACTAGAAAAGATCATCAGTCTTTGAGATTAAATAGAGCTGAAACAAGAAATGACTGCTTTTTGCTATATTTAAATTCACTTTGAAGCTACTTCAGAAGAATAAATGAACTCACTTTACAGATTCAGCTATTTACCTTTGTTCTAACTATCCTCTAATCTCCTTGCTTATTGGAAAATCAATTGTCCCATGTTCCCCAAGATCTTATCTTCAACATACTAACATGTCTAAGGACATGAATGAAAGAGGACAAATCTTCATCTTCCTTCCAGCCTGGAGAAGCTCAATAACTTCTCTGAATTGCTTCTTTTGGGCTTCTTCACCACAGCAGACAGATGGGCGTAGCTATGTAATAAATCTGATTTTCTGTTCAACTCCTTTCATGACAGATTTGGTTACCAAGAAACTCTTTAACAGACAGGTTTAAGTGCACTGAGGTGATTGTATCCAGGCATGCACTGGGAAGCAAGCTTGCAGAAAATGGCTACAGAGCTTGAGTACAGAATAACTTACTCATTTGAGATGTGATCACCAACTTCAGTGGTCATTACAGCTTTAATGTTACTAGGCAGTGTTTCTANTTTTTCAACTGTAAAGCGGAATTCTTGATGCCCACCTTTGCAAAGAGCTCTGAATCCTTAGGATGAAAACATTCCTGCTAAATAATATTACCTTGTTAGGAAGCACAGGTGTGTGACCCTGGACACATATGCTAATGTTGAGCCATAAATCTGTCAACAGGAGGTGCTGGCAAAACAGATGGTTCACATTCCTTTTTAAACCACCTCTTTGTCCCCAGAGCCCAGGTATGTCAACTAATCATTTTATAACTGGTCAGGGTTTTAATGGGCCAGGAAGTCCCAGCAAAGCACAATGTCATCAACATTAAGGCTAAAAACAGAGCCAACAGGAGGAAAAGACAGACATGGAGGTTTCTTTTCTCCTCTGCAGCCTGGCATGTAGGACAAGCACTGTGAGGCTCTGTGGAAAAAGATAAAATAAAAAGAAGAACCTATCTCCACACATTCTTGTAAGCAGTCCAGTATCAGTGACCATGCCTGACTGGTGACTGATGCTGAATACATGAAAACAGACACATATTTTTTAATTACAGCCAATAAATCCCACAGATGCACACTGTTTAAAAACCTGATTTAGATGAACAATTGTATGCTGATTCACAAGGATGTCAGGAGAATTACAAGCAAATAAAAAGTTCCCTTCCAAACATTTTCTTTCTAACTTAAGAGTTGCCTCTATTGTTAGAAATTCTGATTGCCTATCTCAATAGCTGAAAACTGAGCATATGGCATTTTCCTTGAAAATGATACTGTAGCAACAAGGACTGGGGCAGGATTTGGGCTGCAGGCTGGGCAGGCTGGACAGAGAGTGCTTGGGCTGGTGGGGCAGGGCAAGGCAGCAGGCAGGGCAGGGCAGAGCAGGGCAGAGCAGGCAGGGAAGGCAGGGCAGAGTAGGCAAAAAGGCAGGGCAAAGCAGGTAGTAAGAGCAGGCAGAAAGAGAAGGCAGGGCAGGCAGCACAGGCAGCACAGGGCAGACAGCACAGGCAGTACAGGCAGCACAGGGCAGGGCAGGCAGCACAGGGCAGGCAGCACAGGCAGCACAGGGCAGGCAGCACAGCACAGCACAGAACAGGCAGCACAGCACAGGGCAGGCAGTACAGCACAGGCAGCACAGCACAGGCAGTACAGGGCAGGGCAGGCAGAACAGCACAGCACAGACAGCACAGCACAGGCAGTACAGCAGAGCACAGGGCAGGGCAGGCAGTACAGCACAGGCAGTACAGCACAGGGCAGGCAGCACAGCACAGGCAGCACAGCACAGGGCAGTACAGGCAGCACAAGGCAGCACAGCACAGGGCAGCCATGCAGGCCCGTCTGCCACGCACATTCCCATAAATGGAATCGCAGGGCCAGCGGCCCACATCAAAGCATGGAGTTTAGCAGATTTCCCCTTCCCCTCCCCCTGAGTCTTTGAGACGGAGACTTCATACTCCAGAATTTAATATCTTTTTCCTCCCTCCCCCCATCAGCCCCTTTGTCTGTGTCTCTGTTCTCTAAGAGCTAACAGATGTTGATGCCATATAGTTTCAAAGAAAACTTTTGATGCCCACATAACTCATTACAACTAATATATTCCAAGAATGCTTGTAGCTCAGGAAACACTGGGGTGAAAAAACAGAGGAGAGGGGGCAAATGGCTACACTGAGTAAGCCTTGAGAGAAAATAAATAGTTCACTTCAAAGTCATCAGGGAATTCTTTAACAAGCTCTTTCTTCCGCAAAACACAGAACAAATTCAGCTGAGCTTAGAATTCCCAAAGGAAAAAAATAAACCCAAACCCCATACAAATGGCAAAGCAGGGGGAAGCATCTGAGAGGTCGCCCGGCTTGCCCAGCAACAAAGTGCAGCATTCTCAAGGTTCACTATTCCCAAGCAACCTGCAGTGTGCGAGGGCACAAAAGCACCGCTGAAAAGCAGAGACTGTCAACAATAACAACGCAGAGAGCCCTAGAAAAAGCTAACCCTGTCCCTCTGCACAGAATGAATGCAGATGGCAGAGAGATTGCTCAGCTCATGGAGCACTGTAAATCAGCCTTAAACACATGAGGAGGATGTGTCATGAATGTCACAACTAAAAACAAGAAACACCCCTCATTTAGCAAAAGCAGGTGATTGCATTTTTCAGGGCAGGCAGGTCCGTGTTCTTAGCTGTTTTCTAGGATTACACGTAGGATACACCCCTCCATAAATTTTGCTAGCAGGTCTCCTCCTCTCCTGTGCTGCTTCAGCACACAGCTGCATCCTCCCCTCCGTTTGGTGAGAAGCCCCCCAGGAGTCACCAGGGGCTGGTAGAGAGAAGGGTTGAGAGAAGGGGGGAGGGCGAGAATGCGATTACATCAATTTCCACAGCAGGGGGATCAGATTGCATCATTGTACACAACTTGGGGCCCGCTCTTTTATCCCTGATGCAGGCAAATTTCCCATTGAAATCAGTGGGAGACTCGTCTGTGCGAGGACTGCACAATCGTGTGTTCTGTGATCACAGAATTAAAAAGCAGTAGGAAGCCACACCTGGCAGCACCTCTCTCAGTGGTTCTCTGCCCTCCATTGGGATGGATATCAAATCACAACAAACAAAAATATAACACCGATGTAAAATCTCTTCTCTCCTCATATACAAACTCCTAAAAATCCACCACTGCAGTTACTATATAAAAGTCTGTATAAAGTTCCCGCCACTGTACTGCAGATTTCACACAAAGCAAGTAACAATGAGAAAGAATCAGGGGGAGGCATACATTGACATCTCTCATCTAACAACTAGAAAGCAATGAGTTTAAAGGTTTTAGACAAGCAGGTGTATTCTACTGCTTGTTTTTTTTCCAGGGGTTTAGTTAGAATAGGAGAAACAAAGAGCCCTACTGCAACAGCAGCAACAACCCATGGTCTCTTTCTGAACCATTCAAATACAAATCATAATACAATAGCACAATATGTGAAACATTATTTTTTCATTGCTGCTCGCTTGCAAGCACCACACTTTACATCCACTCATATCTGCATGAAAATTTTCCTTGTAGCAGCTCAATAGTCTCCCAGTTTAGCTGCTGCTACTCCCGTTCACACCTTCTTTGCAAAATAATTATGCCTCAAACACACTGGTAAACAGCTTAGGAAAACCAGAACTAAAGTCCTTTATCAGATTTGTTGAGGATAAAATGTGGTTCCTTGTAAAATGATTCCTTATTATCTCTCCTGCCTCACTGTTTGGGGATAGGTCATTTCCTCTAGGGAATCACAAGGAAGGCATCCTCAAGCCTTGTGGCTTTGTAAGTTAAATACCACATACTGAGGTCATCCACCACATTTCAGAGCATTAGGAAGCTTCAGCAGGAGAGCAGGAAAAACAGCTGCTCAGGTAACTCAAATCTAGTGTGTGGCTGACTGGGGCCAAGGTGGAAAACATCAGGAGAAGACAGGGGATGGCACAGAAGTACCAAACCCTACTGAGCCCTTAGGGAATCAGAAGATTTGGAATTCTAATCCATAAATTCAAAGCCTTACTGAGCTCTCAGAATAATGGACCTTTATGATCTGGGTTCTAAGTTTGTTCAAAACTCCCCATCCTCTCTGAACTGAGGGAACTGCTGAGCAGGTGGGGAGGCTGGGCAGCCCCAGCAGGAGCACTCTCAGCTATAACAAAAATACTATGTTTTAATTTTCCTGGTTAGACCTGGTTTTAGTTTCAGCTCAGCCCTATCATGACTATTTTGTGACAGCAAAATAACTTGACCTTTAGGCTGAAAAAAATAGCAAATAATAATTAGAAGGAAAAAAAAACTCACCCAGACCAAAAACTTAGTAGCTATTACTTTTAGTGGCTATTGGCAGCAAGAGCTGGAGTTTCCCTCATGTAAGATGAAGAACAATAGGAGCAGCACAGTGACTGAGGTTTTACATTAAAGAGAGATTAAACTCCAGTCTGGGGTTCCTCCTAAAGCTGGTGATGCTTCACCTTAGAAATCTGCACCTACAGCAATAATCCTGACTTCATACCATGGTTCTGCTTTCTATACTCAAAACTTTAACCACAGAGCAAACAATACATCCAGCTTATCAGTAGTCTTGCTGGACTCTCTCAGCTGTTTCTATACAGTGAAAATTTATGTTCAATAGGTTAAGTCACCTTTGCTAGAATTTGTCAAACTCACCCCTCCCCAATTTACAGACAATCCAGAGCACAGAACCTGTCAAGTGCATCTACTTCAAATGGTTTCAGTAGCAGGAGACCAGCAATATTGAAACTTGTAATTCCATTCTCAAGCAGCCAAACAGATAAAATTAATTAAATTTTCACAAATTCTTTTTTAACTGTCAAAGATACATGTCAAAGATCAACAGGTTTTCAACTGTTCAGATTTTCAACACTGTTCAGCTGTGTTGCCCTGAACAGTAGAGGTGTAGACAGAAATCATGTAGATGTGCATATCTTCCTTAAACAGAACTTCTGGTGATATGCACAGGAATTGTGCTACAGTAGGAGGAAAAATAGCCTACTTCAGCCAGCCAGGATAGAGCAGATCCTCATTTTGATGCAACTCTGACACTCTGGACATGCAAAACCCTAAGCTTTGGGCCAATGCTATGGTTTTGTCTCCTGAGCTGGGCAGAATGATGCCCAGAGACATCCAAAGACCTTGGAAGGGCATTTGAGGCTATTTTCACCATTTCAGGGAAAATGTTTGGTTTTCTGATCGTGTTGTTTGGAGTGTGTAGGTTTTGTTTGTTACATTGCAACAACAGAAAGGCTAAGTAAAAAAGATTAGTTTTGCCAAATACTAAGTTTCCTCTCACGAAACATTGATAGAAAAACATAATGGAGCCTCACAAATATGGACAGTTCTTGTCCTCAAGCAAAGAAATTGAACTTGCAATGACCCAGCCAAGCCTGGGTTGCTAAAGCACTGAGGGAGGTAATATTTATAGGAGTAATTTCAAAGGCTTTTTTTTTTTTTTGCCTTGTTCTCCTATTTCCATTAACAAGAATTACTGTATTGCTTAGCAGTACTGTATTGCTTAGCCATTACCCTTCTGCAGCACACCCTGGCAGGGAGCAGTGCCTGCTCCTCACAGATACACAGAGCCTCCCCAGCCCAGGGGAACACACTCAAAAGGGTACATGGGGTTTATTTTTTACCAGTAGAGCTTCTTGCAGTGGCCAAGCCCGAGAAAGGTGCGTGCACAGGTCTTGGGCAGTGAAACTGTATAACTCAGCCCAGGGTTCACCAGTGCACAGGTACTTCAGGATCAACCCCAGTGCCAGGGGTGTGTCTCCAGGAACAATGTTTTGTATGATTTCAGATACAGGGAGGGCACCTGACAGAAGCTGGCCTTGGCATCAAACTCCACACGAAATGGGAGAGGCCAAAATCAGCACTGTGAGAAGCCAACCAAACCAAGCATGTTGTCAAAAGCCATCCACGTTCTGAGCACATCAGCAGGGCTAGCAAACCCTCAGTGTGCTCCCCTTGGAAAGGTACAGCCTCCCTTTACACAGGTGGCATAGGAAACACTGCTCTGTGACTAGCACAAAACACTTGGACAAAAGTGGAGTCACTTGGGATCACAACAGACATTTTCTCTTCCCACAGAGGGTGGGAGAAAGCTGAAAGAGAAACTTAGGGCACTTCAGTTTCATCAGTGATCCACAAAGCCTTCAGCATGTGATTGTGACAGAAGCTGCAGTTTTGACAGTCTCATCAAGTTACCATTCCACCTTTCTTTTTTGAGCCAATTTAACTCCATCTTTGTGGCAAGGATTTGTACTCATTTGCTATGATTTATAACATCTTATTTAAACATAAAGGCCCATGGAAATCCTTTACAATATTTATATAATGTTTTCCATGAGGACCAGACACATTTGGGAGGGGAGGGAGGAAGGATGACAACCCAATGCAGATTATATGGAAAGCAGCAGGCTTGACTGGCCCTATGCACCTATTAAAGGGACAGCAACATTTTAAAACCCACATTTGCCCAGAAAAGTTTTACCTAGTCTTATGTGAACACCAGAAAGGCATTAAAGGAAGAAGAAAGTCTCAGCATTTCCAGACAGTTCACTTTGACTTTAGAAAGATTGTTTAAATTCAAGCCTGGTGGTACTTTTAATATGCTCCAGTAAGAAAGGCACAAAAAGAGGAGTGGTGCAAATAATCATGAAAATAAACGAAAACTACAAGGAGACTTTACTACCCCAAGCTACCTTCATTTAAATTTTTTAATATAAATTAGGGGAAATATTCCATCACAGTCATTACTGGCATCTCGGTTGACATTATTTTCATGTCAAATGCTGTTGAATGCTACTAGTTTTTAATAGCTTGTATTTAAAGAATGAAATAAAATTAACACAAACAGACCTTTTTCACTAGGCACTACTCTTCATTTCAGTCAGAAAAGTCTGTCAGGCAGCCCAGATTGCATCAACAGCTTCATGAGCTCATGACACACCAGCAGCATAGCACAAACTGTTGCCCAAGCTGTCCTGGCAGGACATGCAAACCTTGATTTTGATCCCAGTTTTGCCCTAGTTTCACATTTCTGTAACTGCAGCAGAACAAAATCAGAGTGGCTGGAAATAAAATTGTGCCTTCGCTGGACATTTAAGACCAACTCATTTTCTAGTCAGTTACAGCATCAATATCGATATCAAAGTAAATATTTTAACTTAAATTGAAAACTCTTTATATTTCTTCCACAAGCAAAATATTAAGAACTCTGGCCTAGAGAAAGATAAAAGGAGCCAATCTCCCCTTTAAATTACCAAGCAAGCCTGGGCTTTGACTCCTTTTTCAATGGGAAGTCAAAACGTCTGACTCCAATCAGTTTGTATAAACCAGCTTTTGTTTTTCCTTTTACCCAAATGACTCCACTCTTAAGGATTTATTGTAACTGGATTGCTTTTCTACCCAGCAGGGAGCTGTAGCACTAGCAAAGCTGTTCCACACAGTAGGTTTTCCGCTGATTGAATTTCTAGACTTTCAGCTCTTCGGAAATGTTTGCTCTTGTACAAGCTGTCAGAGGGAAATTGTGTGCAGTCGATTTTGTCTCAGCTAAAGCCAGGCGGGGTTCCATATGCAGCCAGCCAATGTGAAATTGAAAGAAGGAGGATCAATCAAATTGCAAAGGAAAAAAGGTCTTAGCACAAACAAATAAAAAAAAAAAAACAAACCCAAAGAAAGAAACCATACAACAAAAAAAGGGCAGAGGGAAGCAGATGAGAATGAAAATCATTCCTGCAAATAGGTACATTAAAAAGAACCAGCAACATGCTTTCTTAAAAGGAAAGCTTTTATTTAAAAATCACTAAAATAAGGGCTAGGAGCCATATGAAGAAGTTGTTTCATTAACCATGCACAAAGCCAACACCATTATGTTGCTCCCACTCCAAGCTGCTGTATAATCCCTCATCCCTGGAGCAGCCCACCCTCCCAGCAGTGCCCCAGCTGTCAGTACCACAGTCACAGCACAGATACAGATACTCTGCTACACAGGCTCCTGGCTCTATGTAATCAGGAACACACACTGGGAAGATGTAGGAAGCCACTGGAAAGCACCTCAGCTGCCATGCATGTCACAGACCATGGAGGGTGATTTGACAAGAAGGATTTTTCAGGCATCACGTTCTCAGGACCTTACAAAGACCCCAAAGTCACCTCCACTCCAAGAGGATCATGCCATTCTCTTGCCATGCACAGGGTCTATTGGTGCCAATTGCTGTCTGCACCTGAGGTTTTGTTCTTTGGAAATACAGAAGCTGACCAAACTGACCAAGGCCAGAAGTGCACAAGGGGGACAACACAACCAAGTCAGTCAGAAGCAACAAGCAGAGATTAAGACATCTACATCTGTGTTAAAGGTCTCAAAATCTGAGTATAAGGAACACTTGCCTGTGGTCTGGTCTGCAATAGCTCATATTTCTAACTCAACTGCAAGGACAAATTTTGGTTCTAACTGCATTGCAGGGAACAAAAATGCTTTTAGGCATAAGCCAATACTTCCAAATGACATAGTAACCCATGAATGCGACAGCACAGGTGAGCACTGGACTGGGAGTCTCTGCCCTGCCAGCAATGGGCAGATAAGCCTCACAATATTTAAGTACACCATAACAGAACCAGGAGTGGTTGCACTAACACCAGGCACACCATCTTGCCTCTCTGCTGAGGTCTGTGTTGTGACAACCCTGTGTTAGAAAAGTTGTGTCACCTGTTTTATCTTTTAAGAAATATTTACATCTAGTGGGTCACTCTCTTCTGACATACAGTGGAAATCAAAAAGCCATACAGCAGGGATTTGGTTTTAAATTACTGACTTGACCTTAAAACTTGAGTTTTAGGTCCTAGTCCCTTGTACTGCTCTGGACTTATCCTCATTTGTAAGTTCAGTAAGTAGCCAGGCAGTGTAGCAGTACCCCTACTGTCTGCAAGGACAGTCATTCTACCTTTTAAATATATAATGGAGAAAAGCACCTTGCAAAAGATCTTTCTTAGAGCATCCCAATTGTCTGCAACAGTGACTGGTGAAGAGCCTCAGTGATGGTGCAAAAAGGAACCTTCAGTTTACTGTGCACAGTCTTTCCTCAGAAGACACTATACAGGGAGAGAGGATGACATCTATCATAAGACAAATAATAATAATGAGGATTTTTGCAACAACTCTTCCCCAGTCAGCTGCCTTCCATTAACAGTGGTTTTCTCTCTCAGTTCCTCCCTTACTTCACCTGTTAAGTGTAGCTCAGTGATTTTCC
Organism: Buphagus erythrorhynchus; assembly: GCA_013400855.1. Classification (NCBI taxonomy): domain Eukaryota; kingdom Metazoa; phylum Chordata; class Aves; order Passeriformes; family Sturnidae; genus Buphagus; species Buphagus erythrorhynchus. The sequence goes on along the minus strand of VZTT01043463.1, from coordinate 29,072 downwards.
TGCTGGGAATCTGTTCAGACACGCTTTCCCAACTCAGCACACTGACAGCCTGACATTTGTGCTCCTCATCAACAGTGCACCTCGACAAAGCCCTGATGATGAAAGGAAATATCCTGGTTCCAAAGGCTTCTAAAGGGCCACGTGCCTGAAGAAGGCATTTGCACCACTATTTACACCATATTTAATGAACCTCATTACTGAATCAGTTGTCTGCTCATGTTAGTCACTGAAGAGTTTCCTCATTTTTTCTTTACTTCTTGCAAGGTTACAGCTCCTCTTTGACCATAAAGAAAAATATTGCAAACAGAAAAGAAAGAGGGTAGTGAGAAAGAAATTCCTGATATACAAGAAGGAAGCACAAGGCTGCAAATGACCTGAAACTTTGATGAATCTGTCCTCCTGATACTATTAAGATTTACTCCAGATGTCCCAGGCACTGCTGCTAACAGTGCCCCAGCCCAGAGCTATAACCATGTACAATAGCTGAACAAAGTATTGCCTTAAGATACAAATTCCCTCATAATCCCAACAACTGTTATAGAAAGGTTATTGTTCTCCAGTTAGGATACACTGCCATTTTCAACTAAACACAGATTTGATTCAGAGTGACACAGAATTTAAGATTCAGTATTGCAAATGCACAGCCTTTGGTATTCTATGGGAAAACCAGAACAAGGACTGTTAATTCTTCCCATACAGTCTAAGGATGCTCTGGTTGTGTGACAGACTCTTTACCTCATTATCAATTTCTACCAAGTTTTCTATCACACAATTTTGGTTTGAGGGCATGTGGCTGCACAAAGTGTGAAGAATTATTCTGGAGCTCACAGACATAACTGAAGCAAGGCAGGTCAACAACTGTCCCTAACTGCTTAATTCCTTAGATCAATTCCACTTTCAGGTCCTAAAAACCAGAGAACAGTATCTGAACTGTCTATCAAAGCTAGTGTTCTTCACTACAACCAGCCATAAGTATTCTAAAGACTTTGCTCTATTTACCTGTTATGTATAAAAGCCTGCTTTGCTCTTTTGCTTCTAAAAGAAAAAGTTATGAGAGAGAGAGAGAAAGAGAAATGACTGAGTGGAGCAAGAAGGCATTTGGGGACTTTGGAAAAGGAGGAGCACAGCTTGGAACCTCACAGCTCACCTCCACATTCTCCTAGATGAGACACCAACAATCTCACCACACTAACTCACCTGGGCATTGCACTGGAAAATGCAAAATTCCTCAAAAGGTTAGAACAGAGGTTTGAATGGATGAATCCCTCTACTCTGATGTGTGCAATTATACAAAATACACACTGTGGATTTACAACATCTCCCATTTAAGTAAATGGAAGCTCTGTCATGGATTTTCATGGAAGGAGACCTTATTTCCAATGCTTAGCATAGGCCAGCTGCAGATTAATGCCCTAGATCATATGTCATGCCTTGCAGATCTCACTTTAGACTACAATTTTCTTTCATCCCAAACAAACTGCTGTCAATCTGCCTTTATTTGCTTCAGCTATCACCTTACAAGTTACTACTGGAAACTACCAACTGACTGCTTTTGAAGGAGCATGGCAGTTTCACACAGAACCAGGATAATGACAACAGAAGAAGATAAAGTAAGAAATCCAGGAGAAGTTAGATTTAATATTATTATTATTATTATTGCTATTTTTAAAAACAGAAAAGACATCGAGGATGGAAAAAGTTAAGAGACAAGGCTTAAAGACACATGAAGACTGGAAAACAGATGCAGAGAAGAAATCAGAGGTAGCCAGTAATGGAAACCTTTGCACAGGCACCAAAGCTTACTCAAATAAATAGTTCTTTTGAAACCAACCTGACTCCTTAAATAAGTAAATTTAAATTTCTGGGATCAATCATCTAAAATGAATGCTTAAAATAAAGAAAGATACAAGATATCAGAATACTGGTACATGAAATACTGCATTGCACTAATACTAATGTTAATAATCCCTCATTAAAAACAAACTTCAAAGTGGTACAAGAAGGCTACATGGTAATATAGGTAAGATCTAAAAATGATGATAGAATCAAGGCTAAGGCATAGAATAGCACAGGCAGTGAAAAGGGAGTAATCAGGAAGACTAAAGCAAAAAGGGGAAACCAGCAAGGACTACAGCAGGAAGGCAGATGGGATGTGTGTACATGAAGAATGTGCCCAGATGTTTTATTCCAAATTTATTCAGGGCCACAACCTACAAACATTTGTCACCTGATGAAAAGACTAAAGCCATGACCATTACTGTGAATTTCAACGACCTGTGTCTAACTCTTAAAGATATTCCTAGATTTGGAGTTGCAGGGGCTTCCCTTCTAAATGAGCACACACTTGAGCATCTGCAGGGTTTGATCATTAGCTCACAGACGTTTCTGAGCTCCAAATTTCTTACAATACAGTTCCAACATCCACTGCCTTATCCAAGTGAGAATGAACTGCTGGGAGTGTGACAAAATGTGGTGCAATGCAGAGACAGATAGCCAGTGGAGACTAATATTTCCAAGAAATTATGAACAGATTCTACTGCTCATCTGACAGAAATGAGATGGGCTGCTGGCTGACACCAGAAAGCACTGAGAATACTGCCCTAGCAAGAAAAGTTTCTGTGGCATGTAAATGGTATTTCCTCAGATCATGTATATGTAAAATACAGGTTAGGTATCAACACATAGTGCATACATGGAACTGCTTTAAACAAAAAATCAAAACAGATTAGCAAGAATTCAAAAGGAAAAAAAAACTGATATGAAGAAAATAGTTCCATGGATGACGTCTTTCAGTAAAGCCCTTCTACAACCTTTTATTATGGAAAGAGAGGCAGATGAATTCTCTGTCAAATTCCTCTGAACAAAGTTCTGCCCGTGGTGTCACCCTGCTGAAGCAGCATGGGCAGCTGGCAGTGCAGGTCCTCACCCAGCACCACTCCCTGTGCTGCCCTGCACTGTCAGTAGTGCCTGAGCAATCTTTTCAAAGCAATCCCCAAAGATCCTCAATGAGCTGTTCTTACATCAGTGTTTCTAGAACAGACCTCACCCTCAAATGTGCTGCTTGGGGCAGAAAGCAGTAACTGTCTCCAGGGACATAGCTCAAACATAGTAATCCATAACAGGGATGCTAGAAAACAATAAAGACCTAAGAAGTGGGAAAAGTGCAGAGAGATAGGCTAGAAAAATACATTTCATGGAAGTAAAAGCCCTGAAAGTTACATCAAGCTGATGGAGAAATGAACTCTCAGATGTTTATTGTAAACTCACAGTCTTTCCAGGTTCTCCAGGGCCAAAGGAGAAGCCCCAGCAGCTTGAATTAGAGGAGTGCCCCTAAAAATTCACTTGTTACAGGCTCTGCAAACAAGGTATAGAGGGTTTGCAGTGCACAGGAACAGAACTTTACCCAATTTTCTGGTCCGTTTGAATGATGGATACTGGAGACTCAAATACTGCTGGGAAGCCCTGGGGGAGAGTGTCTGTTAACATGTGACAAGCTTTTAACTTTGGGAAAGCTGAACACAACCTGTCTTAGATCACAAAACACAGTGTGTGGGATAGTTTTGGCACATCAGTTAAAAAATTCTCTGCCCTAGGATGGGCTGAGGTGTTTCACATAGGCTAGCAGTATATGGATTTCACACTGAAGTCTGAGGCATTCTCCATTTTCTCACACAGTACTAACACCAGACCATTTCAGCTCAAGTTCATCTGCTTTTATGGCAAATAACTCTGCATACCCAGTATTTATCCACTGTAATGTGGCACCAGAATCTCTGTTAACAGCTTAATTTTGTGAATCTCTTACACAACGCCTGCAAAGAAAACTTTGCAGCTGTTGAGCTTGTTATGGGTTGGGTACTCCTTTGCATGCTGACTGAATCCTAAATGTACCCAATAAAGCTCCATTTATTTTAGCTAGGGATATTTCCATAGGCCTGTTTTGATAGGCAGAGCTCCTTCCCACTGCTTTAGTGTCTTTGCCATTTAAGAGTAACAAATTTAAAAGTTTAAAAATAAATAAATAAATGGAACAGGAAACTATCATTGCTTCAAAATCTCACTTTCTGGATAGAATTTAGGACAAAGGACAATACTAACAAATACAATTTGTACCAGACTTTAACACCCACGTGCCCAGGCCAATGATCACACACATACACGAACTCACACTCTGAATTCTCTTACAAGTTTGCTGGAGATAACACACAAAAGCTTGTTTAGAGACCTCTGCTCTTTTTTTTTTCCTGTCACTGTGTTTATTTTTGTTATGCCCTTGTACATAGAGCCTTAGCTCTCCCCTTGCAGTGTGCATTCTGCTCATCCCACGGAAGCAGGAGGGGAATTTGAGGAGAACAAGTTTCCCAGCTGTACACAGAGCACATCACCAGGACACTCTGAGTCAGCCCTCTACAGCCAGGGCTGCATTTAAACCTTCTGCTACCAGCCCAGGGCAGGCAGGTCTGTCACTCTGGACATGTGAAACTCTACTGCCAGCAAACTGCAGCTCCTTTGAACAGCCTGGGTAACCAGGCTGGCTCTGCACTTCAGCACAGGCAGCTGTCACAGCCCTCCCTGCCTGCTCGACCTAGGGAAGAGTGAGACACAGCCAAGGAAAGAACATGGTTCAAAGGCCTGAGCCTGAGAGCAAATGCTTAAAAAAAAAAAAAAAAGGAAAAGAAAAAAAGGAAAAGGAGAAATAAGAACAAAGAAATCTTAAGCTGGTTTGTCTGTTTTTCAATTTACACAACTGTAAACAAATTCAGAGGTTTATTAGTTTATAATGCTTTTTGTGGTCATGTAATTCAAATGTGAGCTTTGATTTAAGAAATGGAATTTGGCAAGAAAGGAGTTTCAAGGCAGCCTACTCACTTTCCCATTAAGAAGATTAAAAAAGAATTCAAAATATTTAACTTTGGGTAATAAGGTCTATATTTGTGTAGCAACTAATCTTCTGTTCCTGCACATCCCAGTTTGGTACTGCACTTGCTTAACTTTAAGCAAGTAAGTAATCTCACTGACTTCCCACATACTTCAGGAAACACTAAGTGCTTTGCTGAAATGGGGCCATGATCAGATTTAAACAGTGTCCTTTAATGAGGATTTATTCATTAGAATAAAAGGTCTCCAGAAAAGCCACTCAGCCTGTTAAAAGCCAGTCATTCACCTTAACCAGCAACTTTTTATCTAATTTTGCTTTTAAATAAAGCTATCCTACATTTAAGGGTGGAATCCACAAAGAGTTACTTTAAACAGAACATTTCAAGTTCAGCTAAATCTGGGAAAAATCAGAGCCTGGACTCTGAACTGTATCCGGACTCGCTGTGCCCATATGTAGAAGGCAGCAGCACATAATCCCTTGGTGTACCACAGCCACTTGGGCATTCAGCCTTAACTCTCAATGTGCTGTCTCGCTTTGGTAATTCAACAGGCAATATCCATATTTTCTGGCCAAGTTCTTTTCAGTTATGATTTTTTCCAGATTTCAGTCGTTACTTGCATACAAAAGGAATTGAATTCAAACCTTAATGCTACAATAGGCTCTAATTGTATGTACCACATACTTTTAAACACTAATCATTCTCAAGAGCAGCAACAGAAATAGCCTCACTTGGCCTTGAAAATACAGGATGTAGTTGGAAATAAGGGAAAAATTTACCAAAGACATAACATGTATTTCTCCAACTCGAAGATAAGGCCAGTGTTTTACACTGTGAACACTCATGATTTCATTTAAAAGCAGGTTTAGGTCTTCATCACAATTACTATTAATCTGCTATTGCTTTAGCAGTGCCCTCTTGCTAGTGTTACTGCAGAAAATAAATCTTTATTTCACAGAAATTTACCCTAAAGAAGAAATCACATTGTCCCACATCCACACATAGCAATGACCATCCATTTGGCTGTTTAGAAAAACATTAGCAAAGCCACAGAAGCTGCAGCTTTTACAGGCAGTACAGATTTAATTTTCCCAGTGGGAAGAGGGGGCAATTTTTCCTGAGCAGGTACATCTGCACACCCCAGAGAGGCTGCTTGGCCTTACTCCCACAGCACTGCTGGTAGATGGGCTTGTCTGCAAAAGGAAGCTCTGCTGGATTTAAACTGGAGGCTGAGTTTTAAACAGAGTTCAAGTGCAAAAAGCCACGTGGACATTTATTTCATGTGGTTTATTTTTATTTGGCTTAATTGATTCTGAATCATTTAAAGCCAAATAAAAAAGATAGCCAGAATCCTTAATGCCCACAATAGAGTCTTCACCATTCAATCCAGATTAAAGTAGCAGTTTATTTAAACTAAAGTTGTGCATGGACAAGGCCAAAGCTAATCAAGTGTTGTCTCATCACAATCTCAGCAAACAGTCTGAGCAGAGATAATGGCAACCTCTGCTTCCTGCCACAGCAAGTAGCAATGAGGGAGGAAGGCTCTTCAGTCCAGAGGAAGACAAGTTTGGACTATACAGGGAAGAGGGAGAAGGGCTTCCTGCTAGATGGGGCTGGCAAATCTATTTCTGTGCCAAAGAAACAATCCCTTCAACGTCCCTCCAGTGTGTTGTCAAACCTGACCTGTGTGAAATTTGAGAATGGATATAAATCAAAGGCAGAAAAAGTAATAAAAAGCTCCCGGCAGACTTGATGACATGTTGATAATGTTCTCGTCCTGGAGTCAGGGTGACACCAGCCCAAAGATGATATATAGAACTAAGCCCACATACCGACGATTTACTGGCCTAATGACAGTTTTCATTGATCAGAGGCCAACAATTACTGGATTCCTTCCCACTGCCTATTTCAGTATCAGGCTCTGGCGTGCAATCAAAACACTAGCCCTGCTTCTCCACAGTTCATGTGCCAACTTTGCAGTGGATGCTCAAGCCAAGCAAGAATGATATGCAAATCTGGCAGGTGTTTGGGGCATACCAGTGCTGCTCAAAAACCCAGCCATAAAAAAGGAAACGGCAGACAGGCCAGGGGAGTCCCGACGTGCTGCAGAAAGGCTGCAGGCTCTGCACAGGACACAGTAAACAGGCCCCACAAACTGGAGACATGGCTTTCAGGCAGCAACAGAAAAGCTCAATTATTTTATCTCAGTATAAACAAAGCACATTCTTTATATCCCCTCCAGATTGTCTAAAGGCCTCTCTTGCCACTGCAGCTTATTTCAAAAAGAACAAGAACTTACAAACAAATAGAGCATCCAGTGCTGGTACCAATCACATAACATTCCTTTGTATTTTGTTTTCCTTTGTGTCTTGAAGTAGGGAACCAGTAAAAGAGATTTCCTTCCCAAGTGTATGGAAAATGGATGTGTCAAACTGAATTAATATCTGCAATAGCACATTTAAATGGCCATGATTAAGCTGCTGGAACGAGATGAATCAATGTGAGAAAGGTGCTGGCAAAGAAATATTTTTCCAGTGTATTACTGTCTCTTACAGACAGGCAAGTGCATGTAATTTGTCTTGGTCTATCAGGATTTACCTATCTGTCCCACAGTTAGCACAGGAGCATGCTGAACATTTCCAAAAGGTTCTATACACCTTCTCTGAGACCCAAAGAAAAGTTGGGAAAGGCTCCAAAGAAACAACTCCTGCTAAAAGATGTAATTTCTTTACTGTAAAACTCATGAAACACACTCATTTAGAAACTACACAGGAGTTTAGACTGATAGTACAGTATCTTTGTACAACACTTTGTACAACGCTTTTTTTAAAAACATGCCACTAAATACTTTCCATCTCTCTTAACCTTCTACCCCTTTCTCTTTTCCTTAAATCTGATTTGGCCAAGTTTTTCAACAGAAGCAAAAGCAGCTCAAGAGTTCAGAAAGGCAATTACTGTTTTAGGAACAGAGACAATAAAAAATATCTTCTTAAGAACAAATGTCTTTTGAAAAAATTACTTTCAGCAATTTCATGAGACATCAGAGTTGACTGCTTTCAGGGGAAATACAGGCAAAAAGATAACGTGGGTTTGAAGAAACTCAGAAGATTTGGGCTTTCTATGTTTCAATAAGATCTGTATAAAATGAAGCTACCATCAGAAATACTGTCAACATCCCAGGAGAATAACAACCACCACCCAGGTCAACCTGAAATTTGCATCGTTTCAACCATATGTTCTTTTTTAAGAAAAAATTGATACAATATACTTAAAATATTTAACCACCTTCTGCAAAAGGGGAAAGGGTGTAACTACAATGAAAAAATTAAGCAGCTGAGTATTCACAAGGTGCTACCAGCACATATGCTGAAAAGAAAGGGAGTTTTACTCTATTCAATCTTCCCAAAAAAAAGTAAAACTTTTAAGAAGAGAGTCCAGGAGGTTTCAAAACTAGCAGACTTTTATAGAGAGAATTACCTTCTATATGAATATTTTGCAGAAAGGAAGACCCCCTGAAAGCAGATGAGCCTGACAGCCTTTATGTGCTGCCCTCTTCAACAGTGGCCATAAAGCTCTTCCTTGCTGCCTCCATCTAACTTCACTTAATATGACATTTTATCCTCCATGCCTGTTTACTCCTGAAATGTGGCAGGCCAGTAACCACAATTATTTGCATTGCAGCCACGACTACAGGAGCTGGAGCCCTCTGGCACTGAGCACTGAACAACCACTGCCCTGAGCCTGTGGGTGCTGACCAGGCTCCTGCTGTCCCTGGGCAAGTGACTCCTTGTCATCCCACAGGAAAAGCATTCCCCCAGGAATCAGCACCCCCCTGCCTCAATGCACTAGATTATCACAGAGGGGAGTACACCAGCCTCTCTACAGACAAGCCACAGCCAGAGCAGCTCAAGTACTAAAAATACATTTATTTTTTGCCCAATGCAGACAGGTTGTTGGAAAGAGCTTCTCTATCTTTTCCCTTCTAAAAGATTAAACAGAGAATGAACAAAATGGAAGCAGAGCTGAGGAACATGCTTTGTTTTCCTTCTTATGAAAGGGGCAAGAATTTACTTGAGGGTCCCCATGGAATACATATTTCAGCCTCTTTTCCATTCAGTTGCAGTACTCATCTGGATCCTAACTCTCTCCTGCAACTGCTGAAACCAGCCATCTTTAGTAGTTCCATATCTCTATTGTCTTTTTTATTTTTTTCATTCCTGGACAGGCATTATATCAACAGCATATTTCATGTGGAATGAGAAGGTGGCATTGGTAAACACTCTCTATCAGAAAATTACATTCATTAATCTCAGCCCAAAAATTAAAGGAAAGCCTGACCTGAAATGTTGGATCTGCCTGCCTGCATCACACATCTCTTGGGAGGAAATGGAGGACACAGCTCACTGAGAGGAGTGCCCCCACTGTGTTATGGGTGTTTGAATTAATTCTCAGTGTATTTTGACCATGTACCCAGAGGCCATAGTAAGTTTGTAAGTATGTTTTCCCCCACCCTTTCATATCACTGTTCTTTCCTTCTTTCAGTACTATTCAGACAGTCTGGTGTTCATCAGCCTGCCCTCCTGGTCAGACAGGCATCTGTTTCAGCTTCAAGTGGTCTGTGGGGACAATCAAAGCTTTTAAGTTCAAAGAGGCCAAATAATCACCTGAAGAGAGTCCCCAGTTCAGAACATCTGTAGGCACTAAGTAGGTGTGTTTCTAAATATCAGATTTTTGGAGCTGAAATCATCTACAAATGCAAAAGTGAAAGATTTATTCGCATCACTTACTTCAAATAGTAAACCTACAAATCAAGGTTAAAATTTTCTTTCCATGTAAAGCTCTTTCCCAAGGGACTTACTTTATGTACATGGTACCCCTATGCTGTTCATTCTACACCAAATGAAATGGCAGGGCCAAATGTCATTAAATCAACTTATTTTTATATCTGTACGGAGATAATATTATGGTAAATAATCAACCTTCTCTTTCTCAGTTCCTGAAGGTGCCATACTTACAGAAGTGCACTGTCTCTGACAGGTTTTCAGGGCCTCTTATGTTCCACTATGTTGGATTTATTACTTATTGGATGTTGGATTCCACTATGTTGGATTTGTTTATTTATTTTAAATCCACCATGCTAGATTTATTTGCTGCATTTGATTGATCTTTGATGAATCTGGGTTATGACAGTGAACTATTGTAACGCACTGTGTGCCAAAATTGGGACAACAGTGAGTTTATTTTACACCTTTAGTGACATATGAATGATTTACAATTTTTTCCTAAGCAGCAGGAGATTGTTTGATGCTGTTCCAAACTGTCCTGGGCAGTAGCTACTCACACTTCTGAAATGTAAGAGTGCTGTAGAAGCTATCACAAGCTCTGGTATTGCCTACAGACAAAGGCAGGTGTGAGGACATCCCACTCAGCAGCATTCTGTCCAGAAGTGGAAGGTTAGGTTAAGTGTACAGTCAGGCTAAGGAAGTTTATACTGATCATAGAGATCCAAACTTCCTCAGCAGGACTCTCCCACCCCTTCACTCAGGGCTTTTTTTTTTTGGCTGGTGAAAGGTAAATTTTTCCAGCTTGAATTCGAAGGATGGGTTACCTAGTGAAAACTTCAAAAAGTATTTGTCAGCCTTCAGAATTTGTTCCTGCATCTTTATTATGGCCAATCTTTCCCATTTCTGCTCTTTCCAGCTCTTTCTATCTCTCATTTCAAATCTCAGCCTTTTCATCACATTAGCTTTTCTTGTTCTGGGCAGTTGGAGGTTTGTGTTTATGTACAAGAGTCAGCATACACCAAAACATTCCAATGTGCCAAACCTCACAGACTTAAAATGTGTGCCTAAACTGAGAAACACAAGAAATAAATTTGCAGAATTAAACTCCAAGTAATTTACCAGACCAGCTGCTCCAACTTCATCTTCACCATCCCTCCCTTTCAGCTAATACCAATAATTTACAATAATACAAGTGAAATGAAAAATAGGTCCGTGTGAAATGGTAGCAAAAATAAAACTAAAATGAAAGAAAGACGAAACATAGAGTCATGGTGCACTGTGCAATTAGGATCATTTAATTTTCTAATTCACTAAGTGAAGGTTGCACACAGGGCTGATCTCTGCAAGTGGCTGAAGTTTTTACTCTGAAGTAAAAAAGCAATTTTCAAGTATTTCTGCTCTGTCCAAGTAATAACTGAGTAAAAGGGATATAAAACCCTTCTTATTCGCAATTTGACAACATCTGACAGGACAAGTTTCTCTACACTGCTATACTGAAAAAATAAAAATCAAAGCAATTCTCCTCTTAACTAAGAGCCCAGGCCACCAGCACAGCTGGGAGATCTGGATCTGCTGCACCCTACCTGCCCAAGTGGAATTTCTTCCCTTTATTAATCTCTCTGGCAAGTGCTGGGGCTGCCACTATATTTAGCCAGCTCATGCAGGACTGGCTCCTGCTGTCTTCAAAAGGCATATCAGGTGCTGATGCCTATTTTTAAACAGGACATCTAAACTTCCCAAGTGTGGTGACCCATGAGTTTGGACATTCTGCTTTTAATCAAGTGAGTTAATTAACTACAGGGTTCTAAAGGAAAAAAAGGCATCAAAGAGGAAGAGCAGGCTACAATAAAGCAGCTCAAGATCTGAGAGATAGGAGCTCCTCCTACTTCAAGCACAACTATCCAGGGAAGGAATTTTTGTCCCCTCCCCTTATCTATACCACTGAAACACAGGCAAGGCTTCTTCCTTCCTGCAAGAGGCTGACATCATCTTTTGTTCAAGAAAGCCTCTAGCACTGGAATTATTCCCTCTCAAATGAAAAGTTATTCAACAGACAAAATTTTGTCCCTAAATACCATGCCACCAGGAGGATACTAGAAGAGTATTGAGATCCATGACTGAAAGTAACTACAAACTGCTTTACAGACATTAAGATGTAATGCCAGTAAAACAAGCATGAGATCTAGCTATGGTATGAGCAGTGATGGCAAGTGATAGGTTGCTACAGGATGCAATGGGGGTTGAAAAAGCTTTAAGATATTTTCAAGAATGATAAAGTATGTCATGCAGAAGTTAAAGAATTTGAGAGAACCAATCACAGAACACAGGATTTCTTATAACCTCACCTACTTTGTAACCTTCAGCCAATAATCCTTCCACAGCAAAGTTGACAGGGTTATTACTTCTTCCTCATGCTAATTATACATATGGTGAAAAAGATATCCAATATTTTCAACCATTCTGAGAATTAAAAAAAAAACAAAACACACAAACCAAGACAGCTTCTCATTGTTCAGGTTATTTACACAAACAAACACGTCTCACCTCTAACACTGTGGAGCTGTTACTTTGAGCTGTGCTGCTGGGGCAAATGCAAGGATTTTCTGTCTGTTCAATGTAAAAGGCAGATACAAAGAGATATGGGATAAGTCATAGTTTAGCACAAGGTTGAGAAGTACTGCAAGTGCTTATCCAGTTCTTTGACACACAAGCAAACACTGAAAACATAGAGAACATGATGATCAATGGACAAAACTCCTTTATCTGCAGAAGAGATGTACCCACTGTTGATAGTGGGTGTCATGTTCTGCTTCTGCAAAGATAAGTCCTTGGTCCTCTGTTTTCTCTCTCTCTGACGTGTACACACAAACACACTGTCCCTTAAACACCCACACTTAACAAAGTGCAACAGAGGCCAAGCTTCACAGGCAAAGGTTCCTAAATCTGCCCCTTTTCAGATAGATGAGATTAATGTTTTCGTGTCAGCCTGCTGACATTCCAATTTGCTCTCCAGCTTAAAGGTCTTCCTTAAAGCAATGAATAAAGAAAGGACAGTCAGCAGCTTTCCTTTCTCCTTTTTCTGTCATCTGCTCTTCTCCATTCATACATATACATGTCCTTTCCCAGATTTTTAGCACAGCGTTTCTTTTGTTAAGTTTCTCCCTTCTCAGTCATTGGACATGGTGGGGTTTTCTTTTTCCCCTGACAGACAGTGACACTTTTGGACACAGTGACTTGCAGCACACAGAGTGGACATGAGTCTATCCATGGAAACCTGATATATCTCCTCTGGTTAAAATAGCACAACTAACTGTAAAATTTCAAAGCAGCTAGACACTGAGCAGCTAATCCTACCTTACTTACCTCCTGCTATAGATTCAAAAATAACAGTGTTCTCCATGCTGTAAGAAAATTCTCAGCCCTGGTCTATAGATATCAATAGCACCCAGAGGAGTCAGCCAGGGCTGAGGTCTCATTCTGCCACATCAGGCATCCCTGCTCACGTGGCTTACCAGAAACAGTCTCAGTGTTAAAACTGACCTCACTGCAGTTTCTGTTTCTTTCCACCGATGAAAGGAGACAGCATGACTGGCTCAGATGTCAACATTTACCTTGTAGACATCTAAAGTTAGCTGAGCTGCAGACATGACAAGGAGTACAGGGCACTGCACAGCGCCTCAGCAGCTGTGACAAGGGGTGCTGGTAAAGACAAAGGGAACCAGAAATTAACACACATTCTGCATGTGGGAGTAACATAAAATCGGGACATTCTCCTGTGCCCATTTTATTTAAATAAGATAACAAAATTGTTGTCAAATTAGAAATAATGATCCTATTTGTAGAAGCTGAAAGTCTTAGAATAAAGAAAACTATGGCAATTATCTGAGTAGGTATTGCAGATTTTGACTGCAGCTTCACTGAGTTGAGATTTGAAAGTTTTCCAGTTTAGTTATTATTCACAAAACTCTTCATAGCTCAAGTCATTAACAAATCCAGAATAATTTTCTGTGTTGTGTCATATGCAGCACATTTGTTTTTCCCATTTGTTGTTACAGACAACATTCATACCTTCAGTATCCTCTTTCTTGGTGCTCTGCTGTTTTTCCCACTTATTTTCATTCTTAATCTTTAATGGCAATTTTGCAGGCAAATCACAGCCTTACTTTCATTAATACTTGATTCAATATGCTTATTCACTTAAAAAATGCTGGTAACATCCCCATTGCAATGAGGGCTGATTCTCCCAGACAGCTTTTGCTGGTATTATTGTATGCTTAGTTTGTTTAATAACCTAGTCCTCAGATGCAAGTCATCAAGTAATTTTGGTCAACCTCATTTCTGAGCAATCAAGTCAGCTGTTTAAACAATGTGCTTCCACTTCTCATCTTCAAGGTAAATTACTTCATTGGGAAGCAGAGTATTGTTAGCAGCATCTGCTGTGGTTAAATTAAAGGCAAGAGTCAAATTCTCCCACTGTTTTACAAACACTGAGCAATTTTTTAAACTAACTAGAGTATTGAAGATTTGTTATATAATTTAGGAAGAAAAAAAATTAATTGAAGCAAAATAAACTAAAACAACTTTCACCCCTCTCTGGTAAGAGATGTGTTCAGACACTACATGTTTTCTGCCACATGCTGGGCCTGCAGTAGGACAACAGAATTCAGAGGCTTCCCCACCATTCACCATGTCCTATAAACACTAAAACTAAACAGGCTTTTCCATCCATCCCTCAAACTGATTTGAACAGTCATTTACACCAGTCCCAGGGAAAGGATTATCAAACTGTGAACTCACACACATCTGGTAACCTGTGGAACTCTTTCAACCCGTTTTTTTTCTGGCTGACAGCTCTCCTTAACATTCATGGTACTCATTCATGAATCTGATTTAAAAGAGAACAGTTTCCTCTGACAGATTTGGTCATGGGAGAAGGCAAATCTATATCTCTATTTGGCAGAAGTTCTTCTTAACTGAAATTCATTAAAAAAGCAACTTTTTATCAACTTGTGTGTGCTTTTCAAGTTGTGAGTTCTTTCTTTGTGTCCATCATTCAAGCTATCAGATGTCCTCTTTAAAAATTAATAAGGAGAGCAACATATATGTTTAAGGCAAATTCTGGAAAACACCAAAGAAAATATTCTTCTTATGTATTTATAAGATGTTGGGCAACTTTGTATACAAGTATCAAATTTTAAGAGAAGCTGAAGTAGCAAAGCAATGTCTCCAAGTAGGTACAATCCTGAGCTCTCAGCTCGGGTGTCTTTCAGGAGATGGACTCTTGGAAAACGTTGCCCTTTGGATAAATGTGTGGCCTCTTGCACTGGTAGTTGTGATTCTTTCATGTGATATCGAATGGTACATGAGCAGATTTGGACAGTCAGCCCCAGTTAAACCTTAGGAAAGTGAGAATGGGTTTTTAAGCGAGGGCCAGCTTGTATTTGGTTAGCAGGTTTTTAAAAGCATGTGTGTAAAAGGATACTGCTGCAAAGGAAGTAGCCCAGCTTCAACTCCCATTAACCCTTGACAGGTATGACTTAAAGCTGAAATCTCACACCTTCCCTGGTTTAGCTCTAAGTGCTCAGATATGTACATAGATAATTCTCAAATTCCCAGGGTTTATAGTTCCCAGCTCCATCTAATGAAGAAACATCCCCACAGTGTTTATTTTTTGAATGCACTAGCAAGCCTCCCTGCTCTCAAGTCTCTGAATGCCCATTTCAGACAGCTACCAATTCATGTCACACTGTAATGAGCATGAAATTGAACTATAAACCACACTTGGCCAAATTAGTATTAACAGAGGCAGGGGAAGTAAAAAAAAGGAATAAGGGAAACCCAGTTCACAGCTGTGCAGATCATAACTAAAGTGCCACATGCCAAAACAAGATTACATTTTCTAACAAATTCCACAGAGATTAAGTAATCAAAATAATTCTGGTAGGAGGATGGTTAATTCCACTAAACAAATCTGATATGTACAAAAGGAAGTCTACTTCCTCTAAAATGGAACCTATGATAGATTTGAGAATAGCTGTCATGGCTAAAACAAGAGAACTTTATTACCATAGTAATGCAGTTGATTATACAATTAAGCAAACTTTGAAATTATCAGTTGCATTTTGGAAGTGTCTAAAAATCCAAATATTCCCACTCTTAAACACAAGTGGAAGTTAAATTCTGCCATACACAGTTTTAGGAGGTGAGGGACATAAGTAAACATAGTACTGGAGAAAAAGATCCAAAGGAAATTAAACTACTTATTTCCAGTCACAGAAGGATTCAATAGAGAATTGAAAATAGTGTGGAAGTCCCTCCATCCCATCTCCTGAATGATGACCCTGAGGCTATACATAATTACAGAAGTATAATAAAATGTTCCATGTAATACTTGCTTTGTCATCCTTCTTGAATAGATACAGACACAATGCCAGGCAGTTTTAGCAGTATTCAAAGTAAAGTTAAATTTTTATTCTTTCCCACATCTCTATATTGGCTATTTCATGCCTCTGAGGAAGAGGGAGAAATGGCAGACTCAGGTGCAGCTTTGGTGTGCTGGAGCAAAAATCTCTCATGGTATAATTGTGCCCTAGGACACAGAAGAAATTTTGCTGTTTTTCAGAGACCAAGACATGGAGAGAAAGAAGAGACATGGAAGAGGAAGAGAAAAAGGAATGTCCAAGACAGGTTGAGTTGGAAAAAAGAAGAATTAGAAATTGATGAGATACAGAAAATGAAAATATTGGTTAAAAGACCTAATATGGCTAAGCAAAGTATTAGTCCATGGCTTTAGGAGAGCTCTTCTTAATACTGGGCTCTCAAGACAACTCCAGGGAAGCTTGTCCTTTTCTCTGGCACATTTATCAGTGACATGCCAATGCACCAGAGGTTGCTGTAAGAAGCAGCTCTGCATTGAGCACAGTCAGGAATGAGAGACTCAGAATCTGAGCTGGTGGGGAGAGCTGCTGACACTGCTGTGGGCAGTGCCTTTCTGCAGTGGAGGGAAGGAGCTAGAGCAGGAAAAGCCTGGGGAAGCAGGCCCAGCTCCAATTCATTCTCTCTCCATGGAAGTGGCATTCCCCTTAGTCTGGATGGTGTACATGTGTACACTGGCCTGTTCTGAGCACAATTATAACCATTCTAAGAATATTTGCTTTGCCAGACAGTATCATTCTAATCATGCACACAAGTCAGCCTCAGGCTATCATGTCAAATAACACTTAGACACAATTATTATTAGTAGCAATAACCTCACCACCAAATTAATGTGAGTTCTTGCCTCTAACATGAACATCACACCCCTTAGGATCAACTATTAGAGAAAGTAAAGCATTCAATAAACACATTTTACACAAAACATAGATCTGCTGATGCATTTGCTTTTCCCATCCATCAGGTGCTAGTCTTTGACAGGAAATGAGGAATGGTTTATTGCCTCCAAGAGCTGCATTCTCATCCCAAGGCAACATCCAATAAATACACCAATACCTCTGTTATGCAAACATCTCCTTTGTGGGAGAACAAGTGCTGTCCTTGTGTTTGGTCTCACATTCACCAGGTTCTAGTCATCCTTAAAAATTGTTTACCCCCAAAAAAGTATCACATATTATTAATAGCAAAGATGTAAGTAAAGATCAGACTTACTACACAACAAACTAAACCCACAAGACATTATCTTCTTTTTGATGTTTAACCTGGAGTATGTGAAGAGAAAAATTAATGCAAGGTGAAACAGAAAAAACTTATATACAATATTGTTTCTCAACACTGCCACTTTAGGTGAAGCACCAGACAATCAGCTCACAGGATGAGAGCTAAGCTATCTTTCTGCAGTCTCAGAAGCAACAACTCTTCCCTGACACATAATAAATAAAAGGGTTCAAGCTTTGGGCAGTAACAGAAGCCTCAAAGACCTTCAGACTGCTAACTCCCTGAGGTAGTCTGCCAAGCCAGCTGAGGGAATGGTGTGGTTCCTCTTTGGTAAAAAAGAAAACCCAAATTTGAGTAAAACATGCCACAGTCCTGACAAGGGCTGTCAGAGAAACAACATGAAGAAAGAGCTGGAATCTGAAATGCTGCTGGTGCTTGGGCTGAGCTCTTGCCTCAGGAAGAACTGGCAGGACTGTGACTCACATGGAGGGAAGTTAACAGGACACATGAGCCAGGTGTAAGGGCAAATATCAGCA
The DNA here is from genome assembly GCA_013400855.1 of Buphagus erythrorhynchus. Lineage (NCBI taxonomy): Eukaryota > Metazoa > Chordata > Aves > Passeriformes > Sturnidae > Buphagus > Buphagus erythrorhynchus. Next base: position 11,225 of record VZTT01043463.1, on the reverse strand, counting down.
CTGGACATGACCAAAGGTTCTCCAAGAGCTGAGTACTCTGAGTTGCCCCTGTTTAGATAAAACAAGGCCATGGCTATGGTTTCCTAAAGCAGCTTCTAAAGGTCATTTCCCCCCAGTCCAGGGACTCAGGGCAAACTCAACAATCAAGAGAAAGCTCACTTTCATCACACACACAAACACAGGTGAGCACCCAGTGAATACCCAGGGCAGGGCAATGCCTGGCAGCACCTCCCAGGGTAAGATCACCACACAGAGGTGCTGGGTGCTCATATGGGGCCAACCAAGTGTGCTTCTGGTCTTCCCTGTCCACTTCCACCTGGTAGCCTGCCTCCAGCTCCCTCCACGTGGTGAACCACTGCATGAGCAGCAGCTGCAGCCCTACAGAGCCACCCAAGCCCTATGCTGCCACTCCAGCAGCTTCTTGCTCCACAAGCAAACAGAAAGATGACAGAAACAAAAAATGAGAAGTAGAGGGAAAAAGAGTGATTTGGGAAAGGCAGATACAGAGGGAACAAAAATAATAATCAGGAAGAATACTGCACAACAGCAATGAAAGAAAACAAGGACAGAAGGCTCAAAGTGGGATGAAAACCTTAGAGTACACAAGAGCTGAAAAGGAAGATAAACAGCAACAAGTACCTTTTGCTACACAGGGCTCTCCATAGAGATAAAAAGGGGGAAAGTTTGCCTCTAATTAGAATTAACTACTTCCCTGCACCTCCACAGCACATCAGCTTCCAAGTTCCTCTGTCAGTTTTCTCTTTCCCTGGGTGTGCTAGGCAGGAACACTCGTGTGGGGGCTCAGCCATCTGCAGGGACCGGCTACCAACAGTGGGAATGGCCAGGGGCTGGCCCTTTGCAAAGGGCTTTTTCACCTGGTATCACAGCAGGAACTGTCACAGTCCATTACACAGACCTCAGATACAACAAAACAGTGTATTCATTTCTATTCTAAAGAAATTGCCATGTTCATTTGGACATGCCTATTAAGGCTTAGGAAAAAAAAAAAATTGAGCAACTGCCAAATTTAAAGCCTTGTGTTTGATACTATTTTTTGTTTCCCCAAAGTAGCATAATGGGCCTAATCCATATTGTGGGCAAGTATCCTGTAAAATTTAATTAAAAGCCCAAAGCTGGTAAACAAAGTGATATTATGACACCAGAAATATACAGTTTTGTGAGGTTTCAATGTAACTCAAGTCACAGGTGGTTCACAGTCCATGAATCCCTTTGCAGTAACTACCTACTGTACTTTTTTTGTACATGTTACACACTGGGACTTAGTGCCCCCAAATGTTTCCTGGAGGAGGAGATGAAATAATTATCTTGGTATACTTAGCCTTCACTAAACAAAAAAATATTTCCATTTCCACCCTTTGGGATTTCATACACCCTGAAGTTTGATGGTTAAAAGTGCTGTACTAAGTACTAAGACAGATCATAAAAAAGGTTCAGGCTTTTCTCTAGGGAAATGTTATGCTGTGATCTCACTGTTTTCCCAGATAAATTTCACTGCATTGTTTCTTTTGCAGCACTTTTAGATCCATGTGAATGCCATAGCCAATACCAGATGTGCCTCCACGCACTTGCAAGAGAGCTCTGAACAAAGAAAATCCAGGAGAGCTGGAGTTCTGCTTAATGAGAACAGCCCTGGGACAAAGCTTTAATAGTTTAACCAAAATTACATTCAAAACTTAATTAGCAGAAGCTCTGAACTCACAAGCCATGGCCCATGAGTTCTAATACACTAATTAGCTAAGGCACCCTTTAAAGCCAAGTACAGCTAAACCTTCTTGAAGAGCTGTCACGTGAGTCCTTGGATCTGAGGCAACATTTGTGCTGCACATGGGAAGTTCAGCATTATTTCACTACAGTGCTGGTTCACATACAATTATTGCCAGTCCCAATTACTCTGGGTAACAAACAAACTATAAAATGTTCATAGCATATAGTCCTATACACAAAGAAAGATCAAAGCAAACTTGAAACGTGGGCTTTGAGCAGCCTGGTCTAGTGGAAGGTGTCCCTGCCTGTGGCAGAGGGGTTGGAACTGGACAGTCATTAAAGACCTTTCAAACCCAAACCATTCTGTGATGATCCTACAACTCACCTACAGTAATGTGAGCCAAAAAACTTGGGCAGTTGGACAAGAATGTTCAAAACTTCAGAAAAATTACAGCTTAAAGAAGGATAAAAACATTAGAAGTAAAGATTCATTTCAAGCATGTAAAAATCTGATGTTTCAGCAATTTTGAATAAAATGTGACATTTTTTGAAAATAAGTTTGGTGACACAGTCTGTTTATTTTGACAGATTATACTGTCTGGGAAATAAAATTCACTGTAGGATCCCAAATCAGTTCCAGGTTGTCCCACTCTCTTTAGTCACATTATCTAGGCAAGATTGCTGATTTCATTAGGAAATTTGGTTAAGTCCAGATTCTGGCATATGACGAAGTACTGCAGGTATTGCAGAATCTCACAAGGAATACATACAGATTTTTTTTTTAATGTAAAGTTTTCCCTTTGAAACTAACCCGGAAAAAGGTTAAAGTACTTTTTTGTTATGTTGTATTTCACACAAACATTGGTATTTCAGCTGTTACCATTACCACAACATTTTATCATGGAAGTTTTCAACATGCCTTACACACTGAAGAATGGGAAAGAGAAAATTTAATTAAGGGACATCAGGAAAATTTGTATTTATTAAGGAGACTGTCCTACAGTCTTAAAGAAAAAGAACAAAAGGAAATTTTACACTCCTGTGACACATTCCTGGCCGGTGAAATCCATAGTGTTTAATTTATTTACCTTTGAAGGACAAACAGAGGTATTGCAAGGATTTGGATCTCTTGTGCCATGGCATTTCAGTGGTTGAAACCTGATGCTTCTATCAACCAGTCATTAGTTTTCTTTCTCTGAGGCCTTATTTTTCCTGCTAAAAAGGTGTGTTTCTACCTTTCAAGACAACTAACTTAGGCTAGAATTAGACATAGTTTGCTACCCAATGGTTAAGAAAAGAGGAACCTTTCCAACAAGAAAACCAGGAAATCTCTTTCCCTGCCCCACAAAGCAATCAAAACCCCTGCAGCATTATTGGGTTATTTTATTTTAATGGATCTTGGTCAGTTTATAAATGTGCTTATATGGCTGGCTGTAACCACAGGGGATAACCTTGAGAACACAGAGGATTACTCCAGCCCTTTGCCTCGCTTTTTCTAATGCACATGTGACACTCAAGACAGAGATAGAAGGTTTTTGAGTATATGGCAAACTAGACAGAGCCACCCCCTGGCTGGTGCTGACCTTGTGTGGCCAGCCCTTGGGCACAGCTGAAGCACCTTGTACAGCATCTTGTATTTGCTGTGCTCATACCCTGAGACAGCACACAGCTCAGAACTCTGAGCTTTTAAAATATATTTCTGCTGGAGTGATGTCTACTGCCAGCACCCAGATTTGACAGATAATACAAACTAGCAAACTCTGACTAGGGACAAAGTCAGTGTGCTGTAGGAACCCCACATACATGTCTGAAAATTGGACCCTGGTGCTGAATGTGATCAGAGACCCTTTGAGTCTACTCAACACATGGAACAACATCTCACCCACCCCAGTGGAGTGGACACTGGGCATCCATCCTGCTTTACCAAACGCTGCTGAGAGCAGCAGACAAACATCAAATATTACACATTGCTACAGCCCTGTCACATGGTGACTTCTGTTTTACATGTGGAACTGTATAAAACTCACACTGACACAAATCCATAGCTAATAGCTATTAGGGTGCTTACTATCTACATGAAGTGTCCTTCTTTTCAGCTCTATATAATGTACATGAGATCCACAAAACATCAAGGGAAATCTTAACCAGAAGTGCAGAAAAACTTACTCCCAACAGGTTGAAACTAATAACAAAATAAAAAAAAAAGAGAGAGGAGTACATCAAAGTACAGTACTTAGTTCTGCTTGTATGTGTAAAGCACTAAGTCTTCCCTTGAGGATACAGAGTTGTGATGTTTGCTCCTGCACTGTGCTGCCTCCGTTAAACCCATAGAAAGAGTTCAGGCCTCATGATAACTTTGCAACTGCTGATCCTGTAAGCTGCTTAAAAAGACTCTTGATCTCTCAAAGCAAATTTTTTACTTCCAGTTTCAAGTTACATTCCCTATTTCAAGTGACTAAAAAAAGAAGAATCAAGGGGAAAAATATTTTTTAAAATGAAGAAAAATTAAAATGAGACACGCTTTCCATAGAAATCAGCCAGCAAGAATTCAGCCACAGCCACTGTTCAGATTTCAGTCCAGACTGTTCAAGGTAATAGGTTGGCAGCTAAATGAGGTTAATCTCCCCCCTTTCTGCTGTAAGTAAATGTAGAAAGGAGTCTAGCTGGATCTGCAACACAAAAATGAGTTTCCATTGCAATGCTGCTCTGCTGTTGTAAGGAAATGCCTCATGTCACATGGTCAGGAAGAGAAACCCATGGAGAAAGAAAACTCATGAGATTCATCATCCTGCCCCCCTTCCAAATCCTCTTTAGTCCCAAAGGAGAGATAATGCAATGTAGAATTGGGTTAGACTTTCCATTGACTCTCAAGACAGACTGTCCCAGCCAAGAGGGCACTCTGCAGAGGAGCAGCTGAGCTCTCAGCAGCCCAGGCTGGGGCAGCATCCAAGCACCTCTCTGGCTGCAAATGTATCCTGGCTTCCTTCTGCTTCAGAAAATAAGCCACAGAAATTAAGAAATTCACCAGAAAGACACCTAAGATAGTTTTCCTCTTTCCATGTTAAGTTTCCAATGAATTTCCCACAGATGGAGAAAATCTGATCTTGTGCCCTAAATCTCCAGCTTGTAGAACTGTTTGCTCTGTAGACTGTCATAAACAAATTAAATGCAAGTGAATTAATCAGGGGCTTTTATTTCTAGTAAGCATCTGGGAAAAAAACAAAACAAGCAAACAAAAAACAAACCAACAAACTCTTAGATGATCATTAAAAAATTAGAAATGCACATCTAAACATGCAGAACAGTCACTGTGCTTTATTTCTACTCATGAAGCAAGCCAGGTTGAATTATAGAATCTGTGTGTCCTCTCAAATTCAAGTATTCCTGTCCATCCCAGGTGAACAATGAATGAGCTGCTCTATAAAAATGATGCCCTCAAAGGCCCTGTAGCAATTTTATTTATACAATTTAGACTTCACTTTAGTTATTTTCAGTGAGACAGAGTTCAAATAATACCAGTTCTTATTGCCAAGTATCTCATTCCTGTGCATTATTCGACTAATATGCACTGCTTCCTAATAACCATATTTGCTTCTTAGTTAATGCAGCCAGAGTTTGCAAAAATTTCACAAGTTGTATGAACAAGGATGAGGCATAAAGGCCTCAGGCACATTGAAACAAATCTCTCCTTTTCACACATTCACTCTCGAAGTGTAAACATGAAAAAAAATTTGGCTCATTTTCACTTTATTTAGGCCACACGAGACCAGGAGGTGGCAACATTTGGATACTACTTTCATGGTGAAATCTTGAGCATCTGGGAGAAAAAAAGTAAATTCTATAAATAAAATATATAGATGATTGAAGTAAATGGGGACTGCACATATGAATCCAAGAACTTTATTTGGCCCATAAAGTGGAAAACCAGCATCAGCTAAAACCACAACAGAAATGGATATAATTTGTCAAGTCCAAATGCAAGAATACAAATGGAAATGACAGAGACAGAACACTAAAACCTCAAAGAGGATCTGCAATAGACATCAAAATACTTGCAGAAATTACAGAGAAACACATTTGAAAATAAATAATTGAGGACAAGCCTGTTAATATAATTAGTTCCTCCAGTGCAGGAAAGGTAAAATAGAGTACGGAAGTTGGGATGTGGAAAAAAAGGAGATTTATCACAAGTAGCATGCTTCTGTTTACAAAAAAAAAAAAAAAAAATTNAAAAAAAAAAAAAAAATCCACTTAATGGTAACTTTTTACTGTCACCTCTTTTCTCCCTAACCAGCATATGCCCTCACCAGGAGTAATTTATTTATGCTGTGCACAAATCCAGGAGGTTATCATGCCAGTTAGTTTAACTACTCATGTCCCTGTGGTTGTGACAGCCAAGTGCTTTTAAGCAAAATATGACTTAAAAATCACACAGCATGTGGAATGAATCAATAATTGAGCAAATCTGCTCTCTCATGAACAGTTTTCAAATTCCTGTGTGAGGCAAAGCATAAGCAGAGTCCTTGGGCAATCAGACAATACACCACTGAACTTTATGCAGCAAGGCTTGCTCTTGGATTACATTTTTGAAAGCAGTGGTTGGCAGAAACAAACATATCTGTCTTCTTGCCAGAGCTTGATGAGCTCCTGTTGGAGAAAAGGATGCCCCTGCAAAAACCAGAGAGAATTGGGCTTTTCTGGGAAATGGAGGTACAGGGAGTGACCACTTTAGAGTTCATGTTAACAAGTGCCTTGACAACAGTAAAGTCTCAAGACAACTACTGTTTCACTTCAGTAATGTCTAGCAGTTATTGTCCTCCATTTGGACCTCAGAATATCTCTGGATACAAGATGACAGTGTCTGCCCACCACTCTGCCAGTCTGTCACAGAGCTAAGACTTCCTATTACGACTCTCAACTCTGATGCACACAATACATCAGCCCCAGCCCCTCTTTCAAGAAGACATTCTTACAGGTATCAGGGCTCTCCTTTTTCTTCTGTAAGGGCCTCTGATCTAGAAAGAAAGAAATTTGCTGGGATTTATATTCCCTTTCTGTTTTTCTGAAGCTCTTGGTATTCTGTCTTATCCTTCATGTCTGATGATTTGAATATCACTGTTCTGACAGACACATCATTTCACTCCTTACAAGTGTTTCTATTCGTCTTTCCACTTCGAACTGATCATCATTCTGATTTAAATGCAACAGTTCAGTTAACAAGTTGTCTAAAAAGATAATCAAGACTCCTTTTCCTACATTTTCTTGTCACTTGCTAGCCTCTAATACTCAAGGGCTTCTATTCCAAAAATCTCTTTGAATTACAGCTCCTCATTCACTTCTGGAAGACTCAAGGTTGGATTAAACTTCTTATATTGCTTTCTGTTACAATCTTAAAAGGACTCTTTTTGTGTCTTACATTACTTTCTTTCCATTCTTCATATACTTCTTTGTCATTTGCACTTCAGTAGCACTTGGAGGTCCCAACGAAACTGGTTTGCACATTACAGCACTGGAACAGAGGGGCTCTGCCCCAGGAGTTAGAAATGGAAAGAAACAAAGAAAGGATCATTATCTTTGTGGGAAGGATGAACAAGCAAAATACAGAAACAAGACTTGCCCAAGCTTACAAGAAAGTCTCTGAAAGATACAGGAAGAGAGGCCAGATCTCCTAGAGCTGAAGGGCTCCCCCTGTCCTCTCTCTGATATTCTCTTTCCCAGAGCACTTGTGCCCATCTGGTCTATTCAATTTTGCAAGACCAACATATAAATGTCTGTCATTTGACTTTTGCAGCCACCAAAATCTGTTTTTCCAACTGCCACAGATGGAGTTGCAGTAGACCAAAAGCAATTGATTTTGAAAAATGAGTGAAAGGAGTACACTGGAATGGATGATCCCCATTTCCATTCAGCAGCACCTCAAGGCACTGAGTGGACTAAAATGACAGTCCAAGAAATTTGATATCAAATATTAAATGAGGCAAACACATGCTTTGAAGAATAGAGCATAACATCACTTCTAAGCAAAGATGAGATAATAATTTTTCACAAAACTACATTTATTACTGAATGTCTTATATTTAAAAAATATATTTAAAAAAAAAAATTCTACAA
>VZTT01043461.1:6639-20480 GCA_013400855.1 Buphagus erythrorhynchus | reverse complement strand
TTGAGTAATTTTGATGATTTCAGACAAATCTTCAAATGTAGATGAGTTTTTTGATTCATTTTTTCTCTAGCAATTTTTAAAAAAGTGACTTGGATATCTGGTCTCTTTGCAGTGTGGGAAAAATATCTCTATTAATCATTCAATAAAGCACCAAAATTACTATTCCTTTACCAAATATAGGGCAGAAAAATATGAATACAAAGTTTAAAATAAATATGAAACGTGTCATATAGTTTAGCCCTCTACAAGTGTTAGGTGTCATACAGCAGGTAGAGTAGTTCTAATTTCTCAATGTGCAAGTTTCATAAGTGCAAACTTAAGTGTTTCCTGAAAATTCTTTTTTCCTACCTCTATGTCTTGTGTTTCTGTGTTTTTCATAGTTCAAGGAGAGAAGTAGGCTTACTCAGAAAGAACAATTTGCTAACTGTCATGGTTGAAACTCCCCTGCTAATGTCCATCTCACTTCAGTGTCTGTAGAAGAAATCTAGAACAAACAGCCCTTGAAGGCTGATAGCTCATAAATTTGTCTCCAATTAGGCTTGAAGAGTATTATTCTGACTTTATTAATCAATACCATTAAAACTGCCTGTTGCAAGCTGCAAAATATTCCCTAGCTTGCCACAAAACTCCAAGGCACCAGATGCAAAAAAAGCAACCGAGGATCTCCAAGACTCATAAAACCAAAGGCCATTACCAAGAGCAGGAGTGTGGAATTTCAGAGGTGGATATGCCCAAGTAGCCCTGAAGAATGAGCTGTGTCCTGTGCCACAGAAGACTGCAGGCACTCCTCACCCACCTGGGACTTGGCAGAAGGTTCCATCACTCCTGACTCTGCCTGGCATCTGCAAAGCCAGCAAAGCTGCACCAGCCCAACCTGTTAGAGATTTTGCAGGTTCATTTCAGGTCTGTCTCCGAAGGAAAACATTCTCCCACTTCTTAGCACAGCCAAGCTATGACACAAGGAGTTTAAGAAAATATTTAATCCTAGCCCCAGCTGGGATCAGAAGCAACGTCAATGCACAGGTTTAACATAGAACAAATGCAGTGTGAAANTCTAGTTATGATGTCACTTCAGTCAGTCATGGAATCTTTTATTTATCCATGGTTTCAGGGTTCATCTTGAAACAATTTAAGCTCCTCATGTCTACCTATCTTCTGTAGGAGACTGTCCTTAAAAATTACAATATGGATAATTAGAAAACATCAAATTTCTACTCAGAGATCTTTCATAAGCATTTTATGCTCATCCATCATCTTATCCTATACCAATAACACCTTTGAAATGAAATAACAATTTTTTGTCTTTCATATTTATGATCCAGATGTCTTTATTACAAGAAGTTTTATAACTTAGTGGTTTTTTTGAGAAAAAAAAAAATCTAAGATTTTTAAAATTTTGTCTTCATTCTTCATTATATTAATCACCTGTCAAATGTTACCTAAAACTACTACCATTTAAATTATTTTTAGACGACCTACTGGAATCGTATTCTTTAAAGGTAACTTTCTTGTTCTGTAATGATATAAATTCTTCCCATTCCCTGTAGCTCTTTTTATTAGTCTTTCCTCTTACCTGGAAAGAAATTTCAGATAAAGTCTTATTACATTCAAATTCTTAATCTTTTCAGTGTAGTAACTTTTACTGACTTGATCCCTTTGTGTATTAAAATCCAAAACATTACTTTGATTCTGTACAGAGTTCTAAAATCAGTTGAATTAGCTTATGCTCTCTTAATCCACAATTCTATATTCACCTTTTCCATGAAAACCTTGTTTCTTTCTTTCTTTTAGGTTCCTTGTCTCAGGAATTACTTGAGAAAGAAGAGGACAAATCATCCCAGGCTCAAAATGCCCCAGCTGGGGGTGGTGCAATCTCGCAAGAAATTTTAGTGCCTGACTTTTACTCTTAATGCATGTAATAATTTTTTTCCTTCCCAAATGAAGATGGTTTTCCTCATGACCCACATGACTATTAATAATATTATTACTATCACTTAATTGTTTCATGCTATATTCATATTTTGCCTCTTCCAGGTATTCCTTAGACAGTGCCTGTACTTTGAGAAAGTCAAATCCATAAAAGTCATCTTTAAGGCAAACATCCTAAAATTCCCTGAGGACTGACATTCTCCAGCTATTTTCTAACCATCATTATTTTGCCACTCATTAATTCTTCCTGTCTATGGAATTTAAGGTACTTTTTCTTTTCACTGTTTTCCATAAGCTATCATTGTAATTTTTGATCTATTTCATCTTAAGAATAGTCACGACACTTATTCCAGAATAAGAAACTAGTTCCCAGCTCGAACCAATCTTCTTGAAATTCAGAAATATTTCAAACTCTGGATGGATTTTGTATTCTTTCTCAGTCTTCACTCTAGCAAACCTGTCAGGTAATGTATCCCAGCTACATAGAACCATTTCCTTTTATCAGTGATTTAATCTCTTGTCATGACTTTTCCTTTGTCCCATGTCTCAGGAAAGACTTTATAAGATGCAAACTTCTTTGGGACACCTTTCCATAATCTCCCACAAATCCCCATGCTCAATCAGCTTCACAAAGAAATGATCAATGGGCTGTGTTCAAATCATAATTTTAAAGCTGAAACATGATGCAACCTCTCTGAAAAATGTACCTCTCTGAAAATAAAACACATCTCTTGAACTGCAGCAATGTAGAATAATTCAAGCTGAAAATAACTGGAATTCTGAATCCCTCAAACAGAGTTAGAGTCCAAATTAGATCAGGTTGCTCAAAGTACAGGACTCCTCAAGTTTTGAGTACGGCCAAGGATGGAGATTCCACAGCAACTTGATGCAATCTGTTCCTATGTTTAATTGGCATAGTTATGATTTTTTTTCCTTTTATATCAACCCAAAATCTCAGTTTTTGCAACTTAGTGTCCACTTCTTTCCTGCCAATGTCTGCCTGCCAAAAGTGTCTAGATCTGTCTCCTCTACATCTGCCAGATATTGGAGAACAAATAGATTCCTTTTTAGCCTTCTCTTCCCCAGCTTAAGCAAACCCATCTCCTTAGCCTTTCCTCACATGCCATGTGCTGTGGACCCCTCCACATCCTGGAGGTTCTCCTCTAAGCTTTCTCCTGTATACTGACTCCTTTTTTGTTCTGGGGACCCAAACCGGACACACTGTTCCAGCTGTAGCCACATGAATGCTGAATTAAAGGAAATAATCATTTTCTTTGATCTACTGGTCATGGTGTAGACCAGTATGGGGTTAGCCTTTATTGCTGGAAGGGTGCAAAGTTCAGTCCTCTGCAGCTGAAGAAGTGAAGAGATTTCCCTGTAGCAGAGCAGGAGTTTTACAGCACTCTGACCTCTGCTGCGATGTTTTGCACCTGGGAGGTCTCTCAAGCAGCTGACTTGCACAGCTAACTGAGGTGTCACACTGAGATCCCAGGAAGCTGTCATTTGTGGAGAGAATTCTATTCCCAAGGGCTACAGATAATATGTTGATTTGTTTGGTGGCTATTTACAAACAGTACTAAAAACCAGAGACACAAGGCAGAAGTAAAATTCAGACTAAACGAATGTTTCAAAATGTACAGTGTTGTTCTTGAGAATTTTTATTCTTACTGTTAATGATCCCAAGATATTTCAAAATTAATCATGGTTCTGAATTGAAATATTAAATACTTTATTTTGGAAAACATTAAAATAAAAAGTCATTTTTTATTGTTGTGAGTTTTTTTCTTTACAGAAAGAGTTGACAAATTTGATGCTAGGATATGAAATATTCAGGTCTTCCTTTTCTGAGTGAAAAAAAACTTTGAAGTTGAGAACCCCCAGCCATTCCACATCTTTCTTCTAGATGTTGATTTGATCAGTAGAAAAAATAACATTTTTGGAAAATCAGTTTTCCATTTAAATTCCTCAAAGCAGATGAATGAGCAAATAGAAGGAAAGATTACTTTTATTTCTCCACACAGAAAAAAGCCAACAACCCGTGTTTAATGGCAGGGTAGGATTTGAAGTCTTGACCAAGCCTAGTTTGGATCAAAGTTGATAATTCTGTTATGGGTATAAAAAATGATCAGCAATAATTCCTTTTAATCCCAGCATGTCCTCTAGCATGTGTGGAATACTAACAGGCAGTGTCAGCAGAGGATGTGTTGAAATGGTCTTCTGAAGCCAAACACAGGATATTTCTACTTAAATTTGAGCAGATGTGAGTGAGTTCTGTCTGCTGACTGCATGACTGGGGTGTGGCATGGCTGGGGCAGTGCAGCACACACCTGGGCTGGTACAGCCTTCCAAATCATCTGCCTTTGTGGCTGACTCTGCTTGGATGGGATGTAGATTTTTGGCAGAGTTCTGTTCTGCCTGTGAGGGAAATATCAATAAACCCATTGTCCCATTGCTCTTGAAATCAGTCCATAAATTATAATTGCTTTCCTCCACCCTGCTTAGTTCATACTGGGCTCTCAAAGACCAGTTTAGGTCTTCTGTGATCAGTTACCTGGAAAGATACACCTCCTTTATGCACTGTCTTCAAGGTCTGATTTAATCCTTCATTGAGTGATTCTTCACTGGTTGATAGTTCATATTCACATAAAAAAGACCCTCACAAATAAAAGACCTTGGGTAATAGTAATACTTAAGTTTGATTGAATTGCTAGGTTGATTGAATATGGATCACAAGAAACAAGATTTTATTTTCTTTAATTCTATCATAAAGGATTTTTTTACCTGAGAATAAATTTCCTGCTTTTTATATAGAAATCTCTCATTGCAGTATTCAGCAACTGTCCTCAACTCCTCCATGGAAAAATTAATCACATTTTAAATTGCAGCAAAGAACAATATATTTAAAGATAAAGAGAATATATTATAATCTGATAAAATAGTGAACACATCTAAAAGCAGGGACTGCAAGATCCATGACTTTTGTCTGGGAGCTAATGTAAGAAATATATGGGATGATGGATGAATGCACCTAAACAGAGCGGTTGTGCTGTTATCTGTCACATTTTGTAAAAACACAGTAGCTTCATTGCAACAAAGAATCCTTGCTGATTTAATCATAAGTAACTACATCATAAGTAACTACATAAGTATCTACAACGTTGACATCAAATGGAATCCTGTTTTCAGTGGTGTATAATCTTTCCAGTAAAGATATTGAAAGAAACCTGCGGCTTGGTGTGAATTAAATAGCAGAGTTTGGCTCTAGCTGAAACAATAAAACATGAATACCCTCCATACTGCTGTAACTGAAGGTAGTCCAAGTGACCAAAAAATCCCAAAACAGTGACAGTAAGTCCTAAGTAACTATGATTTAACTTATGATCACCTAAATAGGAATTTGTGGCCTGAAACTGCAAACACCAGAGTGCTATATTCCTGAACATATTGGGGCTGATCTTTTCAGCTATCAGTAAAGGCAAAAGCACAGTTTGATGAAGGCTACCTGTATTTGTTTAACACAATACGGACTCCCATGATTAGTAAAATGCCACTTGAAGCAGCTTTTATAACCAAGTATTTGGCTCCTGGCCCAAAACTATTGTGTAACTATTTGCAGATTAGAAGAGGGGGCTGAAGACAAATGGTGTCTTGAAAGTCAAAACGTGACCTTTCCCAAACAACACGATGCTAAAATGCTAAGCGGGAGATAGCCCTGCAGTGTGACTTAAAAGAAAACCACAACTTGTGTTTGGTTTTCAGCATCCACAAGCTATTATTCTGTAATAACAGAGGGAAAAGTTTTCTCCAGGCAACCCTTCCAGTGGTTGCAATCTGAAAATAACTTCCAACCACTAAATGATGTTTAATTTTTTTCTTTCCTTTTTTTTCTCCCTTTCTATTTCATGCGTATCCATGTTTGCACAGCAGAGAAAATGCACTTCTGAGGATGTTTTACTCTGAATTCAAAGCAGGCTATCCTGAATAACAGAAATATACCATGAATTTCACTTGCACTCCAAAGGAAGTGATCTCTAACATCATAGAACTATGGAATCAGAAAACAAGCTGAGTTGGAAGCATCAGGATCATTGAGTCAAACTCCTAGCCCTGCACAGGACACCCCAAGTGTTACATCATGTATCTCAGAGCATTGTCCAAACTCTTCTTAAACTCAGACAGGTTTGCTACTGTGACCACTTCCCTGGGGAGCCTGTTCCAGTGCCCAACCACCCTGTGGAGTAAAAACTTTTACTAATATCAAACATAAACCGAGGAGAGTGATCAGATCAGTGTTTTCACCTCCGCTTTAACCCATGAGGATGCTGAAGGCTGCAGTGAAGTCTCATCTCAGTCTCCTCCAGGCTGAACAGACAAAGTGACCTCAGCCCCTCCTCACACAGCTTCCCCTCAGGGCCCTTCCTCATCTTTTTGCCTCCTTTGGATGCTCTACAACAGCTTATTATCTTTTTCATACTGTGGCACCCAAAACTGCCCCAGCACTGGAGGTGAGGCTGTCCCAGAGCAGAGCAGGACAATCCCTCCCTTGCCTGGCTGCTGATGCTGTGCCTGATGTCCCCAGGACAGGGCTGGCCCTCCTGGCTGCCAGGGCACTGCTGGCTCATGTTCAGCTTGCCATCAGCCAGGACCCCCAGGTCCCTTTCCATGGCACTGCTCTGCAGCCTCTTATTCCCCAGTCTGTGCACACAGCCAGGGTTAGCCCATCCCAGGTCCAGAATCCAGCACTTCCCCTTGTTCAACTTCATATGGATTGTTGATTACCCACCTCTCAATTTGCTGAGGTCTCTCTAAAAGGCATCTCTACTCTCAAAGGATTCAACAGCAGTTTCTGTTAGACCAGAAATGAGTCGGAGCTTTCTCATGATTTTCTGCTGCTTCATGTGTTACCATGGGCAATTCACTTGCAAGATCTCTGTGCCCCAGTGCCTTAAAATGTGATCAAGCAAGGATGGTGAAAGATGGTTCACTGATTAGGCATTGAGTCAGGTTTTATTTTTCACTTTCCCAGAATTTTAAATCTTATATTACTTACACTACTGAGACACCATGAAAAAAGGCAAAATTGGTACAGTCTAAAGTATTTTTAAAAGGACATTTCAGTTTCAATGTTTGTATTTTTATTTTATGAACAAAAGCCTATGTTTTTATTTTTTTCCCCTTTGATACTAATGTTTAGCAAGAGTTGGCTGTTTTGTGTTTTTGTTACCTAGACTTTTCTTCAGATATTTTATGGAAAAGGAGGTAACTAAGAACAAAAATCATCCTTGAATAAAGACAGACCAATTTTTCTTCCATTGGTAACATGCTGAATCAAAGATAGTAAGGGCAGAAAGAATGCTATTATCTACCTTGAAATTTCATGCAATATAAGCACTTACATTTCACAAGCAATTGACCTGATTTTTAGCAGAATATTTTATATAGTACTTACACACTCAGTCTTGTTTTGAAGGTGTCATGAGCTGAAGTAAGCTGTGCTTTCCTTATATAGAAGTATTTCATTTTGCCCTTTTTCCTTCCACACTGACATCCTTTGTCTGTGTCCCCTGTCCCATCCTCATTCCCTATTTCTTTGGTTTTTGGTTTTTAAAAATTTATTTCAAGAATTCTATTAGATTATTAGACCAGTGAAAAGTTGTGTTAAACTGGCTGTCCACTCTAAATCCTATTGTCCACACCAAATCCCACGCTATAGTAACAGTTCCCACCAGCCAAGAGGAACCCAGAAAAAAACATCAATAATACCTGGTTAGGGTTCAGACAAATTAACAATATTCCTGTAACAGTTACTTCAATAACCTCTGTAGTTGGAAGATTTGGAAATAGTTCTAGCAGTGGCAGTTCTGCCATACCTTATCCTGGCAACACAATTCCTATAATTCCCTAGTGGAATTCAATCTTAGAAGGTCATTTGAATTTATTTATTTTCAGAAGCTAAAATCTTAGCAGAAGTGTATTTCTCATTCCACCCTTGTGTTTCTTAGCCACTGATTTTGTTCATAAGTGTTAAAATCTTTTCTGTTGCCCCTTGCTGAAGTTGTTTCCATGGCTGTAACTTGGACTACATCTGAAGTACAACTGCAAGTAATATATGACGTAGTTCATTTTATGCTGCACATTGAAAGTGTGGAACAGACTAAAATATTTAGGATTGTTGGCATTATCCCAGCTAAGATCTAACTTAATTTACAAATAATTTTAAAATAGAGCTGCAAATTCCTCAATAGTCCTCAATGGGAAAACTTCAAAGGGTTAAATTTGTTCCATTTATTGATCTATTTCTTTGCAAACTGCATTGGTCATAATGCACAGAAGATCCTTACAGGAACAACAAAGAATATTACCAACACCTGTTTCAGGTGGAATGTTCCTTTTCTATGTCACCTGCCAAAATGGCCTTCTAAAAGTGTCATTCAATTGTGTTTTAATGGAAATCACATGGCTTTGAGCAATCTGTGAATATGCCAACTGAAATGTGTGTATTCCCTCCTCTTGTCTTTGTTTTCTCTCTCATGTCTTTTGGGCCACAGCCCCATAACGAGCTGCACATGCAGGGAGCAGTGCCTATGGAGGAGCCCACTGGCAGCTGCAGGGCTCCATGTGGAGGTGGGGCTCCATCCAGCAGAGAATCCCTCGAGCTGGAGATGTTGGACACTAAACCATTGGCAGCAGAGAGCATCTTCATTTGTGTCCTGTACAACATCGGGCATGTTATGGGATGCTTTGTCTCTCATTATACAACCAAATTATATATAGAAACCACATGGGCACAGTGGGGTTCCAAACAAGCTTCTTTACTAAATATAGAGAGCATAGGAGAGCAAGTTACTTATACATGGTGCTGCTCAGGCAGGATTCTAAAACACTGAATGCAGCAGCATAGAAAAGTGCTAACAGACTACTTAGAGAAATCTAACTCTGCCCATTACTCATTCCAGCAGACTACATCGTAGTTAAAAAAAAAAAAAAGACAGAAATTGTCAGAAAATAAAAATGGGAATTGCTCCTGACTAAATATAATCAAATGAAATTGTCACGAAATGGGTAAGTGAAAATTGTTATAGTCTGAAATCACATAGTTTTTCAATAATGCCAAACCACCAGCTTTAAATAGAACCTGATTTTCATTAATAATTCTGTTTTCCAGTTTTTAATTATTTTTTTAGCCAACCTTATGGATCATATGTAACAATAATATGAGACATGCCACAAAAAGTCCATTTTTAGATGAGATTCCAGGATTTTTCTTGGTTTTATGAGCACTGGATCCACACTGCAGTGGGACCTGCTAAAATTCCAACCACTCATTAACTCAAGCCATCAACAAATTTGAATAAAATGCTATTTGTAAAGCTATTTATATATATTTTTATGCATACATATACCCTTACACAAGCACACATATATGTATGCATATGCATATATATATGTTTCTGTGACTATAAGCATGCAATCATATATATAAATCTGAATATATAAAATTGCACTCCTGGAATAAAATTACACAAAAATTATTGTAATCCTCTGACAGAGGTGAAAGTCTCTTTGAAGCCCTAGGAATGAATGACAAAGTGTAAGTTGAGCATTTAACTTTCTAAAAATGTCAAGATTCCCACTACCACAACCACAACCTCTGTTTCTAACTATATGGCAGATGTGAGACATTCAGAGACATGATACAATTCAACTAAGAGAATTCCTTTGAGTTATATTTTGGGGTCCTGATTAATTTCTTCCTAGACTTATGGCCAATTTGAGACAACTTGGAGGCTGTTGACTTTAGGAAATAAGAAGTGTCCCTATCCCCTGAACAATAGATGCTCTGAATTTTAAGTCAACATTTTTGGAAAGCTGAAAGTGATGGATAAAGCCCAGGCAGTATAAGTGAGATATATTTCCTTCATGTATCTGAATCAGTCATTCCAAAAGCGTTGAAGTCATCTTAATTTGTTCTAAATAAAGAAAACAGGTACGGGTGAAAGCATGAAGGAATTCCAAATGCCTAAAGTCAGGCTAAGAACAGCTCCTCTTTTACAACTTCAGACCTGCTTTTATCCATTCACTTTATAGAAAATCTAAGCACTAACTTGGGGCAAAAAGCTGCAGGAGACACCTAGTATTCATTGGCTGACAAACTTATATTGAGTTCTCCCACAAGTTTCAGTACCTGAGATCTGAACACTCCCTACATAGCACAAACAAAAGTTCATAATTCACACGCTTGAATTTTCTACATATCACAAAAAACTCACTGAAGTTGTTTATGTTGATTTTTACTTCAGTTTCTGACATGCAATAGCATAGGATGATAATATGAAGCTGTTGGCAACTTAGATTTTGCCATTCTTTTGGGGTTTTTTTAGTTTTGTTTAGGTTGGGGTTTTTTGGGGTTTTCCTTTGTTTTTTTAATTTTTTTTTGTTTTGTTTTGTTTTTTGTTTTTGTTTTATTTTCATTACAGATCTATTAGGCAAACATTTAAATCAAGACTTTAATGTATACATGCATTCAGGCTGAATTTACATTGCCTGAGGAAAAGTAGACTTTCCTTACTTTCTGTTTTTTGTATACTTGACTTTCAGCTTTACCTTATCTTTTACTGCTTTTCTTAGGTTTGATTTATTTTACTGTATCCAGTTGTGGTCATCCCCATACAAGAGAGACATGGACATACTGGAGAGAGTCCAACTAACGTGATTAAGGGACTGGAGCATGTTTATATGGGGAAAAACTGAGACACTGTGACTTTTCATCTTATAAAGGAGAAGGCTTGGGGGGGTGGATCTTACTAATCTATATAAATACCTGAACGAAGGGTGTAAAGAAGACACAGAGAGGCTCTTTTCAGTGGCACAAACTGAAACAAAGAAGGTTCTTCCTGAGCATCAGAAAATACTTTTTCCCTGTGTGAGTGGCCAAGCTCTGACATAGGTTGTATCTCCCTTCCTGTTGAATTCAAAAGCTGTGTGCATATACTTGGTCAGGGGAAATGGACTAGATAACCTCTACCACTCTTAGATTCTTTAATTCTCTGATTCTGTAATTCTGTGATTCTGTGTCTAAGGGCCGACACAATTTTTAAATTTTTTTTTAATATAGGGAAGAGGAAGACATCATGGGACTGTTCTGGCTGTTAAGATGCTAAGTTGTAGCTCAGAGCACTGTGTGTACCTGATTTCCTTTTTACATTAGATATCTTGATTTATCATTCAACTTCACAAGACGGCCTACAGAATCAGGCTTGTGTTGTCAATCTGCACACATATAGTGCAGACATCATAGACTGAAGAGGGCACAAGTCCAGTATATGGTCCACACTCTTTTCACTTAAAAATAGCAAAAATAATTAGTCATTTGCATTCCAGAATAGATCTTCTTGATCAGCCTGCAGTTTAGCTAATCTAAATCACTTATACTTACTATAAGAAGCTGGAAAGAGGATGAATAATGTTGCAGACATTCCCTTTTTCTTGTGAGAATGCCCTGCCTGTGAGATTGTGGCTGGTTCATGAGACTAACCATCTCCAGGGTAAGCTGCAGGAGCAAGGCAGACCTGGACTACTTAATCTGCTTCTGTTATGAGTCTGGCAATACTGGTACCCATAAACTACAGTACAAGGAGCCATCCTCTGGCCTTGAGTCCAACTGGAATGATCTGACCACATCCACTCTGTGATCTTCCCAGAGCAGAATGGGCATGTGGTAAATTCTGAACTGTTTTTTGGGAACTACTTTGGAAAATGCTAACTGGGCCAAAGCCAAAACTGTTTTAGCACTCGGGATATCAGTTTAACAGCTTAGTTAACCAAATTTCGGTGCTCATAGCCAATCCCAAAATCCACCTTAAATGTGAAAACAAACATACTCTTCATATATATATACAGAATTCAAAAATCTATGGACATGGGAAATAGACACCATATTTCCTCCAGCCCACAGGGTGCACATTACCAGAGCTCCTACTGGAAATCTCACAGTTAGGGAACTAAGAAAGGAGGAGATCCTGGTTCAAAGTTTTATCTAAAATCAAGTTATCCATGTCACATTAAGTATTTAGAGTTTCTAATGTATTTTGGACCTTGGATTAAGGGATTGGTGCCACATGTAAATATTTCTTTGGAAAGGGAGACCTCAGACAAATGGGGTCCCCAGCCTTCCCAATGAGCTAGATTTAGCTCCTTGTTCTATTTTGACCATTGTTCATGTGTATTTTAAAAGCTACTCTTTGGAGAAAATAAATGCTTTTATTAGGTTCTGGAGTCTTGGTATCTATTGTGGTTATTTGGGTTAGGTAACACTGATCTTGCCCTATACTTTCTTTTACTAATTATGCTTATTACTGAAGTTACTTACCTTCATGTTCTCCCAGTTATGTTTTAGATTTCAGCGTTTTCAAAGCAGAAATCTGACACCAAATGCTGCTTTGTATTCCATTTGTAAAAATCTGGAGCATTTCCACTGATGGATTTTATAGCTCTTTTGTGGGATGTATTCTGAACACTGTGTTCATTCCCTCAGGGCAGTGTCTTTGCAAGCATGATAGATCCTCTTTACATCCACCCTAACATCAACAGAATCAAACAGCCTCTGTAAACCATTTGTATTTTGACAAACAGGCAAATTTCCATAAATTTTTTTTCCCTTGGAATTTTTATGACCAACTTACCCATCATCTTTTTCACTCATGCATGAAAAATGTCAAAAAGCTATATAAATATTTGGTATGATTTATGATTGTTTTCTGGGCTTGAGAAAGCCTGTGAAACAGCTAAGAAGAGCAAAAGAAATCACAGTCCAGAGAGAATGTGGCAAAGCATCAATTGCTGTTCCTTATTAATCCCCAAAGTACATTGCAGTGAAATGAAATAAATTAGTTAAGCCTGTTCACCAGGCCTTACCATTGTCCCCAAAAGGAACAGCTCCTGCTGCTTAAGAATCAACTGAAATGCAGATCATCACATTACTGAAATTGGAAAGATATGATTAACCTCTGCAGTTTTTCCATGATCTTTTATTTCTGTAGAGACCAATACTAATGCCATGTAAATGGTATGACAATCCAAAAGAAGGGCTTCTCTTATAGAATTTCCATCTTATTTTTACAACACAAAGGATTTGGAATTCTTTGAACAAGGTTCAGAAAAGCATCCAAACTTTCTGATGTTCCTCCCTAAATTAAATGAGATGCTGGGGACACATTAAAAGATTTAAAAGGGTAGGAAATGTACTATATCACTTTTTGAGTCCATAAGTGATTTTCTATTCTTGCCAACTGTACTCATGAGACTCAAGGGCATAAGCAGATAGTCAAAGAGCACTTTTAATGGATTTTTTATGTAAAAATTTCATCTAGTTCTGCTGTCCTTGCCTATGTGGGTTTTTTTTCCCATCACAAAAAAATTATGCTATAGCCATCACTTCTTAAGAAAAGAGAGATAAAATGTTCAAGAAACAAGATGTGAGTTTATTTTTAATAATCCCTCATGTCCATTGTGTTATGCATCCACTGGATTTTAAAAGATTGGCGGACAGCCTACAAGAATAATATTAGTACTGTGGGGTTTTAGTGTTACTGGTAAAATTTATTTTCAGGAATTCAAAAAAATAATAGTGACACAAGGCATTTAAACACGCTAGCATAGTATAAGGTAGATAGCATGCTCTAGAAAACAGTGAATTTGCTGTTTATTTGCTCACTCAACAGTGCATAGAGTAAATTTTTAAATTTATGTGGAGGAAAGTAATTATTCTTTTATTTCTATTATTTTTTTTAAATTTAATTTCAAAGATAAGTTTAACAGCAACTTTCATAACAAAACTAACGCTAGTTTTTTTTGTTTTTTTTTTTTTTTTGGTTTTGTTTTTTTTTTTTTTTTTTTTTTTTTTGTTTTTTTTT